>WEDG01009236.1:0-26156 GCA_017591395.1 Schistocephalus solidus | reverse complement strand
CCAGGAAGCTTGGCAGGGCCAAAACACATGAAACTACTCTTGGATGAAGAAAATTCCATCTGCCAAGTACACCTCCAACGTGAGAGCATAAGTAGATCAGTGTTGATTTTATCAACGCAACTATTGCCAGTGTCTTTAGAAAATGAATAAATGCACTTGAGATCGTAGGCATAAACGAAAATTTGTGAATTTGTGAGTAAAGCTGAAATTTCGTTTATGTACAGAATAAAGAGAAGGGGACCTATAACCGTGCCTTGATAAACGCCACTCGTGATCGGTTGAGGTGTGGAGTCACTATTACTTACTAAGACCTTCTGGCTGCAGTAAGACAAGTAGGAACCAATGAAGTCAAGGAGAGGAGGCCGGATGCCGAGGGCTTCCAGTTTCACCAGAAGACGTCTGTACGGTACCTTGTCAAAGGCTTTGCTCAGGTCAAAGAAGATCACAACCACTGACTGCTGCTCATTACGAAGGGAAGTGACGACGTTAAGAAAAGCTAGGCGACACACTTCGCATGATCTTCCAGGTATAAAACCATATTGCGAGTCGCTTAAGAGCTTATTTCTACACACAATTCTTGAATTTGATTAAAAATACATTTTTAAGTAGTTTTGCTACAGTCGGGGTTTAGTGAACGCCTCGATAATTATTTACGTCCGAACGAGATCATTACTTGAAGACAGGAAGAATAATAGATGTCTTCCATCAGTCAAGAAAGAATCCGTTTAAAAGATAAACTGAGAATTCATGGCTAAGCAATCGGGGAAATATCGGCACTCTCTTAATAACCGAGTTTGTAATACCATCAGTACCCGAAGAGTGCGATTTTTTTCAGACGCATTACTTGCTTACGAATTAGTTCTATGGAGAAATCAATGGTGCTGATAACATTAAATGAGGATGCCTGAAACGTCGGAGCCTGTTCAGATTCCATCGTAAGATGATTTGCAAAGAATGCAGTAAACAATTCTGCCTTGTCAGAGTCTTCGAGAACGAAGTTCTTAGTTTCATTAAGTAATGGAGGTATTTCATTACCTCGTTTAGAGCAGGATCGACGGCGGAACAGTTGAGCAACAGATTTTGCAGAGTTTGGCTCGCTGAGTGCGCAAGATTTCCTCTGTCTGTCACGTGCTAGACGAATCTTAGAGACTAATTCAAATCTCTGCCACCCTTAGATGTACAGATAACGAGCTGGAATATTGATCTTTTAACTGATTCCCCAAATTCTTTAATCTTGGCAAAATAAAGTGAGGTACGGTGAATGCCGATGTGTAAGGCTTTAAAATTTTGGTTTGTACAAATTCCAGGATGTTATTTGAAACGACTGACATGAAGTCAGAAAGACTTGCTGCATCGTTCATGGAGGAGAGATGTTGCCAATCCAATGAGTCCAAAAATTGTAAATTAAGCTAATATCTGCGAAGTCAAAAGCATGATAGGTACGAACGTCGCTAGCCTTTTTCGATGAGACAATCGGTAAGCAACAGTGAATTAATGTATGGTCACTCTGGAAGAGGCCCTGGGTAAAATCAACGAAGAGGGGAGCAAGATCATTTGTGAAAATCAGATCTAAAATATGCTTGTCTCTCGTTGAAGAACGGACAAGCTGTGACCAATTAGAATAATTAATGGTATCTAGGAAAGGCTGAAATCTGGGTGGACAAAACTTTAAAATCCAGTCAATTTCAGGAAAATTAAAATCCCCAGCGATTATTTTAATGTTAAAATTGGACTCCGAAATCAATTTAAAAATTTCACAAAGTTTTCGATCATCATCAGATGATGAATTAAGCGGGTAGATAATACATCCGAGAATAGCCTTTTGCCAGGGCGACAGGATAATGGATGCGTAGCAGTAATTACCAGCGAAGGACGTAACGTCTAGATCAAACGGGAAGTGCTTAAATGAAGCTTTAATAAAGAGAAGACAACCACCACCACGCTTACTAGTGCAGTTTTGACGGTAGAGATCGTACTGGTCTATGACAAGCAAAGAGTCGGAAATTAAGGGATGGGTTCAAGATTCAGTAACACATAAAACATCAGACATTAACTCGAAAGCAATGGCTCTCAGTTGGGCCATCTTATTTATAACAGATCTAGCATTAAGTAACATGACACACAGGGTAGTTTGAGTATCCAAACTAGGGTTATTGTTATTAATTTTTAAAAAAATTGGAGGTGGGTAATTGAGTTGGAAGTTATTGTGGCTTAGAGGGTAATTTCCAACTGCGCCATAACGATTGGTATATAGAACGTCATTAACAAAAGGCTGAGAGGGATATATAAAAGGTTTAGGAATAAAACTTTCCGGTGTCGAACCACCATAGGGGTAACGACCGGGATTGGCCTGTTGGTAGTTAAAACTGAATGACGGGCAGTTAGATGGAATATAGGGGCTGGTAGGAGAGGGCAAGTAGCTATAAGAATTAAATGCTGGAAAGTCGGGTCTTGTATATCAGTTAACATGTTAAGGGTTATTTGCCTGTTGGAGAGGATTGCTTATTTTTGGAGAGGGCAGTATGAGATTACTGAGACCTGCGTTATCTTGCTTTTGTGTCTGGGTTAGATTTACAACCTTCAGAAACCTGACTTAGGTGAAATACTTGAGGGTAAAAGATGACCCGTGGGGTTATGGGACGAGCCATCTTGTGGAGGGTTAAATAAGTTAAATTAAGATGATTGCGGATTTTGTATTTGAAGAACGTTATTTATGCGATGTGATTCGGGAAATTTCCCGGAGAGGCCTGGAGAATTGCGTTTAAGAGGGGAAGCTGACAGTCTAGGTGCTTTAGACGGGTTAGATGGTATAAATGCTTTAGATGGGGTTGCAGACATTACAGGCGGGCTGAAAGCACCAAGAATTGCAGTATTCGGCCGCGGGGGAGACGAAGTGGAAGGTTGAGTGGAGGGGCTGACCGAACTAGACATCTGAGGAGATGAATTAGCTGGTTCATTGACGTTAGTGGAAATACGACCAGACTTATGAAAATTGATGATAAGAAGGACCCATTCCTTCGCTCCATTGGTGTAAGATCTCGACAGAGGAAAAATGTCGTCATTTCCAAATAGCGAGAAGTGCGACCTCGTTGAGCAAAGATTGAGTCAACCTCAACTGTTGAAAACAATTAAACTAGAACAAGGGGGATTCATGCTACGCAAATAGAGGCGATTTGCTTTCACTATTTTGTAGTTGAAACCACCTGAGTACAAAACGCCCATTGCAACGTCAACTGGCGTCTGTGTATGGGAGCATTTTGTAGGAGAAAATTGTGATTACGTTTCTGTCTGGCAAAAGCCTCGCTGGTGACCAAGTGAGCAAGTGAATCAAGACGCCTGCAATCCTGAGAGGGAAATCAGATACGCTACCATCGAACAGGTTGCCGAGTATAGACAAAATGGATCCAAACTTCATCATGAAGTCGTTGCAGTTCTGTAAAGTGGACAGATCTAGCTGTTTATATTTAACTATGGGTTGTACATTTGTGTCAATGTTGAAACTGCGAGGTGTATTCAAGCATCGTTTTGGTCCCGAGGCATGTAGTTTACAACGAATTGAACTTGTTGGTTTCATCTTTCGTCGAAAATATGAGAAAGATCTACGCAGGATACGCAGGGTAAAATAAATTTATGAAATTTCAACCTAAATTCTATGTTAGCGCTTTATAATTCTACGTTTTCTACGAGGATTTATAAGGATAGCAAGTTGTAGTTGTCTATAAACTAGAAATTCAAAATTTATCAACAATTTAGCCAATAAAGATAGCAGGAAACAAATAAATCCGTTAAAAGTTGAGAACGAGAAATGAGGCTATGTCAGGTGAATAATATGACACTGTATAGTTCAACCTATTGTTAAAGACAAACACCACAGGTAATTTTATACGAGTAAGGGCTAGAATTGCGCATTGTGTGAAATTGGTTTCGACTTTCAAGTACCTCGAGCCTAAGAGTTTGTAGTCTCTACCCCAGTGTAGAAGACACGGTGCTGGAAAACTATTAAAGAATTGTCTTTATATTCCTCTGAGTTTGTAAATTACGACTTTGACCCTCGATCTTTGCTGCTATCTGAAACTCACGCCGGTTCTGTGCTCCCTGCCTCTGGTCTCAATCGGGAAAGGGGTTCAAACCAAAGGCTAAGTTCTTATATTTTCATATTCTTATTGTTGAATATCCTAACTGACTCTCTGTTAATTTTGTGGCAATTCAAACATGCAAAACTCAAGTTCCTTAAGCTTATAGTCACAAAAAATTGGTCAACGACCTAGTTTTGAATCTGCACCACAAAATTCCTTGGGACCGTCTATCGGCACCTCTACCCACTTGGCCATATTGGCAGGGGATCTTGTTAAGCAAGTTAATGGACTAGCAGAAAACAATGGCGTCCTGGTCAGCGTTCTAAAGGCGGATGCAAATGATATATTTCCGTCACTTCTGTATAAGATATTCAATCTTGCTCTTGAAAGTGAAACCTTCCCTATTTTATGGAAGGAATCGCACATTTTGCCTATACCCAAACACGGCCGAACTACGTCATTTGACGACTTTAGGCCAATAAATACACTGCCAGCAGCCTCGAAGATATTAGAGACCTTGATTTAAGACAAGTTGATGCGTCACCTAACAGAGAATAACCTACTTAATGCGGCTCAGCATGGGTTTCTCGAAAAAAGATCGTGTGACACCTGCCAGCTCTCTTACTCTGATCATGTGCTACAATCTAGAGACAGCGGTTTTGCAATTAACACCGTTTATTTCGATTCCACGATTGGCCCGATTCATCTGGACCTAACAGGCAAAGTGAACTGGTTACCAGTACTCACTCAGCTGAAAGATCTGAGTTACAAACGGGCCCTTGATTGAGTCGAAAACAGAATGTAGTCATTAAAGGTGTCCCAGAGTCAGCTTCAATTATTCCAAAGGAGCGAGTTAAACATGACTTGGAACTCCTTCAATTGTATGCAAAAACGCTGCTAACGGATGGCGAGTTCAGTCACATTCTCAAGGCATATAAAATTGGGAAGGCAATGTCTACACCCGATTCAAATCCTCGGCCAAGACCTCTTAAACTCATCTTGGAAAACGAAGCACAGGCACAGCTCCTGCTACAGAGAAAATCAACCCTGCGGGGTCCGCATTCTGAAGTGATTTTCAACCAGAATATGGACTGAAAGAGCGAATGAAAATGTGACAGCTAATAATAGAACTGGAAACACGAAAGACCAATGGCGAGGCAAATCTCAAAATAAGGGATGGACAGATAGTTCAAGTAAAAAGAGCATTTCTTTGGCCGAAGGCAGTCGCCCTGACAGCCTAACTGTCCCGTTTCAGAAACCAAAAACGTGCCCACTTAAACTTATCGTCCTCAATGCCAGATCTCATCTTAAAAAGATGCTTTTGCTCCAGACTCTGGTTTTCATCCACCGCCCCGACATTGTAATAGTTACAGAGACATGGGCAACACCCTGTGTATCCGACTCCGAGCTCTCTATTCTAAGCTACGCTTACATTCGGAATGATCGACACGAGGGCCGTGGCGGAGGAAGCTGTATCTATGTTAGGCAACCACTTGCATTTTTTCCATTGGACTTTTGCCAATTCACCGCGGTAGAGGAGAGCTGTTGGCTCCTAGTAGTTCTAAAAGATAACTACTCCTTACTCGTTGGTAGTGTCTATCGCCCACCCAATGCCAGCGAGGATTATGATCTTTGTCTATCGCTGGCATTTCACGCCGCAGCTGACTTAAATCTGAAGTATTGCTTGATTGCAGGTGACTTCAATCTTCCTGAAGTTCACTGGTTTCCAACTTCCGGTCCTACAAAGTTCAAAGACCTACTTGAGGCCATAGATATAGGCATGTGGGACCAGGTAGTTGATTTCCCCACCCGAGGCTCAAACATACTTCATCTTATTATTTTAGAGGTTGTCAGCCATTGTCAGTGTCACCTGTAGATCCACTTGGGAATTATTATCATACTTTTGTTCTTTCTACACTAGAACTAGAGGCTGCTGAAACGTTTTCCAAAAATATGGCTTTTTCCGTGATTTCAGATCAGCAAATATGAGGGAATTGCTAACATACCTAAATTTCCACGACTGGACTAACTTCTTTGTATGTTTGGATGTGAATGTTTGTACTGATACTGTTTACAAAGTTCTAGGTCCACTTATTTCTCGTTTGTCCCCCGTAAGAAAATAATTAATGTCAAGAATGAAGTCTACCTCACTTTATCATTCCGCCGTAGACTGCGTAGACTCTCCTTTCGTTTTCATCTACAAAACGACACCTCCGTCCTGCCCTTGATCCAACACATCTTTTAAGAGGCTAAGAGGCTGTCTGACGAAAAACGACAAGCTGATGAGGTTTACTTTGCTGAAAACCCTTCTTTAAATGTTGCGAAGCTCTTTTCGCGCACAGTAAAAGCGCAGAGAAAAACCCAGCACCCCGTACTTCGAGACGCCTTAGGAAACCCAATAGCTGACGCTAATTTGACTGCTGATAGCTTCCACTTTTTCTTGTCTAGAAATGTTTAGTGAACATACTGTCGCTCCCTTTCCTAACATCCGAGTTTGAACCGGTAACGTCCTCGAAACCATAACTTTTACCCTCTGGGACGTGACCGTAGCAATTCGGCGTTTTCGTCAATCTTACAGTCCTGGACTAGATGGCATCCTGGTCAGCATTCTAAAGGTGGATGCAAACAATCTTTTTTCATCCCTTATGTATAAGATATTTAATCTTGCTCTTGAAAGTGAAAACTTCCCTGTTTTATTGAAGGAATCGCACATACTGCCTATACCCAAACACGGCCAACCTACGTCATTTGACGACTTAAGTCTCAAAGATCTTAGAAACCTTGATCAAAAGCAAGATTATGCTTCACCTAACAGAGAATAACCTACTTAATGCGGCTCAGCATGGGTTTCTCGAAAAAAAGATCGTGTGACACCTGCCAGCTCTCTTACTCTGATCATGTGCTACAATCTAGAGACAGCGGTTTTGCAATTTAGACCGTTTATTTCGATTCCACGATGGCTTTTGATCGTGTTAACCATGATCTCCTACTGCTGAAACTTGCCTCCCTTCGCATAGGTAACAAGCTTCCAAACTTAAAATCTTCCTATTTGAATGCTCGCGCAAAACAGGTTAAAATTTCTGATGTTATCTCCAAACCCACGCATGTGAGGAGCGGAGTTATTGAGGGTAGCGTGCTCGGCCCGCTTCTATTTTGCATTTTTGTCAACGATGTTCCTGACTGTTTTCAGTATGGTAAGCCATTTATGAACGCTGCTGACTTAGAAGTTGCCTATCGATATAAACCGGTCGATCGCAACATCATGCTTGAGTTCTTAAAAATGATCTGCAGTCCTTCGCTCAGTGGTTTCGCACATGGCGCCTTTCACTTTCTTGGGGCGAGTTCTCCGTTATGGGTATTGGCGACAAACATCAGCCCCAACTAAGCATAGACGGTCACGACCTTAATGTGCCCGGAGTTATAAAGGATCTGGGCATATCATATTTAAGTAGTCTGAGCACTGTGAACTGATTGTCTCGAAAGCACGCCAAACTACTGGGTTTATTCTCAAAAATTTTAATACGTCAACATTAGAATCAGTCTCTATAAAATGTATGTCAGGCCTAGTCTGGAATACTGCTCGTTTCTATTAAGCCTTCTGCACGCTAGTGAACGAAAGAAGATAGAATCAGTCCAGCACTTCTGTACAAAAAGAGTTTTTTATTCAGAATACCGAAACCTGTCCTACCAACAACGCTGTGAGCTTACAAGCCTTGACCCACTGTGGCTTCGCAGATTACAGAAGGGACTCTTTTTACTGTTTAAACTTCTAAATAGTCGTACATTTAACTCCCTTACATCTCTGCGGCAGCTCGACCACTCTTGGTGCACCAGTCATCGAGATGTATTTTTATTTCTTCCTTTGGCACGCACATTTAGATACCGACAGTTTTTTTCGGTAAACGCTATAGCAATCTGGAATAAGCTACCTAGAATTATCGAAATTCAGCAAAGCTATCCCTTGTTTACGCGATCTGTCACTAGTTTTCTACATTCAGGACACCTTCCAAAACTTTTGAGTGCTGACTCTGTGGAAGCTCTCTTCGGTTCTGATGGCGTTCACGGACTCTGAATCCTGTGCCGGACTTCATGCTGTGAGCAATATTGTTGGCTCTACAGACCTCAATTGGTTTATTTCTCAGTCGACAGCGAACAGCCGCTCGCCGACATACCTGCTGGTGCAGAATACCGGATCCGTAACACTGAATGGAGAGGTTCTTCACCGGGCACCTGTGTTAACACGTCCCTGTCCAGAACTTTAATTACTCAATAAGCTGCAGTTTTTTCTCCTGAAAACACCTGAAACAACGATCAGGAGTTTTTTCACTGTCAGCTTGACCCTCTACTGTATATATATTTTTTTGACCTTGCCTGTAAACTGGCAATAAATAAATAAATAAAAATAAAAAATGCATTTTTTATCAATATTTAAGCCAATAACGACAGTATAAACGAAAAAAAATACGTTCAAAATTTTAGATTTTACTTAGCTTTCGAAAAGCGACCTTCGCGCCTTGACTTTGGATATGTTTGTCATCCGTCATAACATGTCAACCATAACTACGTTTAGTGCATCTAGAATCGCAAATACCATATTTCCTTTAACCATTTCTGTAACGATTATTGTATCAGCAATCCATCTATTCCATATATATTGTACTCATCGTATTAAACTACTAAGTATTATTATCGACTATTATATTGATCCTTTCATTTAGCTCCTATTCGTTTGGTGCTATACAGGAATTATTAACTCTTTATAATCTGGAAAATCAAGATACAGTCCCGCGAAGAAGAATTCCGATTTGTATCTACGACCCAATAATTCAGCTCTGTCGTGATACCCGAAACGGCCAGACACTACAATGGAAAGAATGCATAATTCCGGCATAGCATAAAACCAATAGGAGATAAATGAAGGAATCAATATAGTACTCGATATTTGTAATAAGAAGGTTAACACGATGAGTACAATATATATGAAATAGAAGGATGACCTTTACAATAATCTTTACAGATATTGTAAGAGGAATGCTGCTGACATGGGTCGCAGTTTTTCTAACAGTGAAATTGCAAACTGTGTGCATCAATATCTCAAAGTAAACACTTCTCCGGTTCTAAGTGGTGTCCCCAAAGATGGGCCCAAGAAGTTGCTGACTTCTTCGAATTGGCTGGGGCGGAACATCTGCTGTGACATCCATTTAAACTGCTGAGGAATTTGGTCCACACGGATTTCCGTCGGAACGCCTTTTCGCAAAGGGTCTTTGGAGCATAGAATGGACTCCCAGATGACGTCGTACTTTCAGAAACTGTTGGCACATTTAAATGTAAACATGATACTCATTTACTGAGAAACTATTGTACATATAATGAGGATTGTTTCAGTAGCGGCAGCTTGCGCCTGACCCACATATATCAAGGACCTTACATTTCCATTTACTAGATTTATTTCTGTAAACTTTAAGTCTATTGACATTTTTGAGTATGAATATTGATTTCAAGGGCGAAAGCCTAATTCCCTCAATAAAGTGACTTAAAGCGACTTAAATATGGTATATGCGATTCTAGATACACTGAACGTAGTTATGGTTGACATTTTATGACGGATGTCGAACGAAAGATAACTTATCGGAGGGTGGTGGCGTGTCCAGTTTCCAAGCGCGTGCGGTCTCATTCCCCATCTTCAACAGTGGGAGAAGCCTCTGTTAAAACAAAAGGTAGTTCGGGTTTGCGTTCACGTTTGAAAATGGGCAATCAGGCATCAAACGCACGGTAACTTGTATGATGTATGATCAAAGTTTAGTTACTTCAATTTTTCACGAAATTATCCTACGTATTCAAAAGGAAAAGTTAAATCATAAATACTCCATCTGTCAACAGAAATATAATTAATACATGTTCCCTATTTTTGAATTTATGCAATCCAGGTTAAATTCAATCGGCTTACACGTGTAATATGTGGAGACACGTCAGAATACTATTCATTGAGTTGAATCATAATTTAAATAATATTTTAAAGAAAACTATATATTCGTTTCTTTATAACTTTTCTTATGTTTCTGCACATATTTTATTTTATTTTCAAGAAAATTGCATGTCGCAGTCACCTGACAGGCTTAGTTATGCATGACTATCCAAGTGCTACAATGGGGAATTCGAAAAATTTATTTTATTATTAATCGGAGCTGACGTTATTTTTATCTCGAGTAAATAGAAACTTGCTATTATGCCTTTTTATTGTTATTTGTAATATATGCTGCATGCAGCATGCAGTGAGTGCACTCACTTATGGATATTTTGCATTAATCACAGCCGGGGGATGCAAATTTGCCTAAGTATTCACCATTCTGCCTAAATACGTAGATTTTAGTGGTTTAAATGCTGGAAAGGAGTGCATCTTAGCTACGAGATAAATACTTCGAAGCAATTTCGTTTATGGACTTTTTGTCTTATATGTGAAAATTTAACCAATCTTAGTTTCAGTCTACTCGTTATTGTAAAATATTCTTCTTCTTGTGGTTTTATCTGGTGTCGAAAAAAGGCGATGATGGGCTGTAGGAATTATGGCTGCATTCGTCTGTGAGGCAGGATTTATAATCCAAAGGCACAATATTTCCCTAGTATCTTGCAGTAACCTTCAGTTATGAAACTGTTTGTGATCAACTATTATTGAATTATTCTTTTTAATGAAGTTTTTAGCGTTGCCATTTACAAGAGTAGATATCTATCGCAACTGCTGGCATCTTTTTGAGACACTCGTAGGAGTCAATAAAACTATTTGTTTACCGAATGCAAAGAGTTTATAAACTCTTTTAAGGATATGATAGTGTCCTTAAAGTGTGTGCTACTGCATTACACGATGACAACCAACGAGATCCTCACTTTACAATAAGAGATAAAAATTTTAAATTGCATAATATCAAAGAAACAATTGTAAGCCTGAATCTACTAAAAAACGTTTAAGAGAAAATTCTTTGTATATAAAACTGGTTCTTACATGTTAGATCAATTGGTCGATTTGCCTTGCCTGCCTATTTAACCTGTTGATGATAAATTAAACGAACTGCTTTATTGATCGCTTAAAAATATGTCACATTTGCAATCGCTATAAACTTATAAAAGCGGCAGCTCCTCACTTTACATCACTGATAACGGTTCATAATATATGCTTTGCACCTTTCTCAGTGTTAATCATTTTAAATGATAGCGCGCTTAATCTGTAAAAAAACTTGTCTGGAAACTTTACACATCTCAGGACATGCTTCAAGAGCTTCTCAGCCAAAAAACAGTTCATGAGGTTGGCATGCTTGAAGCACATTCGATTCACTGAGCATTTTAAGATAGTAAGTAAATTAAAACCAGTGAATTAGGTTACGACTATATGCTCTTAGTATTTGAAACACTGTGGAATCTCACCTACAGAAACATATGTGGTAAAAATTCTAAGAAATCTTTCAAATGTTTTTGGCAACCAAGCAATTTGTGCATGCATGATTGTGAATTTCTATTCAAAATATAAAATTTTATTCTTGTTTAGCAAAATTGCTTAACTCCATTGGTCTCTCTTTTGTCCAATAAGTGGACATTTTGTTTTATACTCCTGAGTTAAGAACAAGAATTAACTATTTAGTTTTAGCACTTTCGGTGCATCCTATATTTGTTTTAGCTGCTTAACTAAATTGAATCTATTGTCTTTCAATAAACTTAAAATCATTGTCTACGGAAGGAAACAGAAATCATTGAGTAGTTTCTTTCAATAGGTTTTAGTTTAGCTTCAGTTTTATTTAGACCGCACGAGTTGGTAGATGTGTGAAAACAGATGAGATTTCCATCTCCCTTAAACATCGGATGTAGTAGGACGAGTATGGTTTTTTGTAAATCCTGTCTGGGGGCAGTCATATAATGACGAGAAATCAGCAAAAAAGAGGACCGAAGTTGAACTGCAAAGGTCTGTGTTATTTGCAAATGGCCAACGAGCTCGCTAGGGGTTTTTAAGCATTAATTCAAATCTTTAGCTGCAATTTACGTATGGCTGTGGGATAAGAACAACAACGGACATAAAAACATTTTTATTAATATTTTTTATAATAATACTCTGAAGCTTTTCCGTGAGCTATAGAAATGTTTAGGTTTTTGAAGAATCTTTCCTTAAATCCTTCTTAATTTACAGTTTGAACGTTAATTTTGACTATTTTCACTGTATGTTCCACAGAAAGGTGTTGCAGGGATGGTAACTGACGCTGAATTATAACAATAGTAGGCTTGCACTGCATCTCATTCCCTCTTTGTTTCACCCCACACCTGGGCTTGGTGTTAAGACGGATTCAAGAAGACTGGAAATGTGAGAGAGCACAGGCCCACGCACTTTGGTCAAACGCAAACAAGAACAAAACAACACAATGGATGGGCGGTTCGGATACCAGCTATTTAGAAGTGCCATAAAGGTCACGTTAAGAAGGAGATATTGCAGTCTGACTCTCAGTCCACCAGTCAGCCACTCTACATAAATACGCACTAAACTGACCGCGTGGTACAAGTTATCCCATCAATTGGCAACCTTTCAAGCCACGGCTTTTAGCACACCGTGATAGTTTCAAGAGCGTTAGATTGTTTGTAGTTAGGAAAATGAAATGACCCGTCGACCTTACTCTCTTCTCCATATCAAGAATCAGACCACCGTCTGAGTCGGCCAATTGTCTGATGCGGGAGTGAGCGCAGTAGCTGACATTGCCAGCGCCAGATCATGATCTGGTCTCCTTGACACCCACATCAGGAGAACCTAAACCAGACAGTAAGAAGGAGCTATCGTTGTCTGACTCCCAGTCCACTTGTCAGCCACACAAGGCACAACACACACGGGGCTGACGGTGTGCTCTGGTATAAAGCGTCAGTTGGCAGCCTTCCAAGCCATGATTTCTAGGAAACCGTGACAATTTTGGATATGCGATGACGGAAGGGTTGTTGTGTATGTGTTTGTAAAGGTAGTATGCGTTCATGTGGTACAGCCTATGGAGGTTTACTGCAAGTTACCACGGAGAAGCATGTGTCATAGGAGGCTGATGCGGTGTGTGAATGTACGGGTGCAGCGAGGGCAGTCGAGATGGGCCTGGCGACGATCTGTCGGAGCCTCCAGGCACTGATTTGCCAATCTATATGCAATCGATCCGTAGTTGACCAACCAGACTAATGCGTGAGGTGAAGTTACGGGGGCAGTAAAAGCAGAAGAGGTAGGGAAAGGCAAGATTGTTATTGTCCGTAGTAGGGATGGCGGCAGTTTTGGTGGTGGTGGTGGTGGTGGTGGTGTTGGTGCGAATGGTAGGAGCGAAGGGTGTGCGTGGGGAATAAGTGCTGTCGACATTGCGGTGAATTCCGTGGCATAGGTGCGCATGTGACCGAAATAAGCCCATGTGGGGAGGGAATGCGTGAAGGCCATGAGGGCAATTGAGGCGGCTAGATCTGCTGTATATTGGTTCTCTTAGCGCTGGTTCGCCACTCAGTGTGATGGATTGGCAAGTGACCGACAACATCGATGCGTGAGGTGAATGTGTAATCGCAATGAGGACGGGTTACAATCGAGTCCCCATCGCTGGTAGTGGAGCTGGTTGGGCTGGTGTTGGAGTTATTAAGTGGTGGGTAATCGTGGTTGGTCTCTCAATTGGTTAAAGTGGGGAAGTGGTGCTAGTAGTGCTGAGATAGGGATATGAACTGCTAAGTCGCGGAAAGCTACAGCCAGCTTTTAAGTAGGATATACAGCTACAAATGAAGTATATGCCCGGTGATTTGCTTATATTGCTAGCAAACCCTCTATGTTATGAAAAAACTTAAATCAAACACAAGCGACCACGCGTTTGGGCAGGCATCATATGCGATGCTCGTCTTTTTGGTGACAGTCACCAAAAAGAGTTATATATGTACGTCAGTGTGCATACGCATTACAAAATATTCAACCAGCGTGGTTTCCTGCAACTGCATGGTTTTATAGGGATATTTTCTACATTAACTATTATAATTCAGCAAGCAGTAGACAAAGGAGCTTGCAAATATTTGCTTAGTTTTATGTCCCCATGAAGGCCTTTTAAGACGAAGGCAAAATGAGCAAAATGTGCAATTTTCACCCGTATTCCGTTATCACTCAAATGGTTCCTAAGCACACGTCTAGGAGATTGTAGTTTCCTATCTGGGTCAACTAACCAAATTTTCTCATGCTTTGCGATCGGCCCATTGTGGTAAATGGTTATCATCATTGCCATTTTTCGTTAGCGAGGCGATCAAGTTACGAGGATGGGATGGACTTCCTTCTAGAGACTCTGAACTAAAAAGCAGCCGAAGCTGCATATTTTGCAGATATGCATTCCCAATAGATTATTTAATTGATTCTAAGTTCAATTGGGTATTCGTGTTTGCTCCCTTTGTTAGAATGAGTATAGAGTTTGAAAAATTATTAAAGTAAGGGTGCATATTCAGGAATTAAACTTTTAAAGATTTTTGAGTTTTTTAACATTGAAGAAAGTTAAGGTTTTGCGTTTTATTGCTCTTTTTATTATTTAACCGGAAATTATAAACTTTTTCGAGGACGCTATTTTTCTGAAAACCAAAACCAGCTCCGTAAACATGTCTGTACGCAGTTGGACATCTCGTGCGATTTCTGGCGTTAACAGAACCAGTATTCTTTGCCCGCAAACAGATCTTTACTTTTAAGGCCTCGAATTATTGTTAGTACGGCATCTGGGTCCAGTTCCTGGCAATTGTGAATTCATACATGTCATATCAAATTTTCATCGTTTAATGATGAATTTAGTCACTGTTGTCATCCTTTGGGTCAAATAGAAAACAACGTATTCCTCAATAGGAAGGCTTGACAGTCAGGAAAAGGAACATATCATTTTATCCGTTGGATATCTTCACCATGGGAGTGGAAACCAGTACCTTTATTGATGCATCCTCTTTCTGATCAGATGAATTTCCCAATTCTCCTAAATGCCCAACAAGAACAATCGAATAATATCCACCAAAATTCAACTTTCTGTTTGTATTCCTTAATTATACTGTTTTCAGTGGCCTGGGCACATTTTATTCGTGAATTTGGTATGCTGCAGTCTAGGACTTCCAAAGACAAGGATGACCAAATAAAATTAAAAACACCCGGCAAGATGTCAGATCACCAAGGGTATCAATTCAAAGAAATTCTGTCTCCCGTTTTGCTACTAGAGTGAACTTTCTCGGCCCCTAAGGGGGAATAATTCAGTCGTCAATCACTGCAGTTTGCTGGGTCCTTGAATATTTTGAATGAAGATAATGGAAATCAATCAGCTTATGAAGTTTTACAGCCTGGAAAGTTGAAGGTCATATTGCCAGAGGAGATACAGCTGATACAGGTGATGCTGCAGCGTAAGTGCACGATATCTGTATGGTCTGCGCACACATTGCACAGAGTTAATCACAGCGTGTGCTTTTGGCTGGATATCAGAGACGTCCTAGTTGTAGTCTTCGAAAATTGGCGGTGGATCAATAATGCTAAAGCCAAAAAGCTCATACATTTCTTTCATTGATTTCTTGCACCATTTCAGTATTAGTACTTTTAATAGATCTCGGTGGTATTTGCTCAGACAGACGGTAGCAGATTAAGTCGTCACTATTAGGTATGACCTCCACCACATAACTTCGACTGCTGCCTGTAAAACAGTTGTGAGTTCATCCTGACAGTACTAAGGTGGGCCGATTTTGTAATGCGCGTGGAGTACAAGCTGTAGGAAAACAAAATTCAGAGTAAGAACTTATGCGGAATCGGTACGTGCTATCAGCCAGTGTAGTCACCATTTTGGTCAAAAATAAGACGGGCAGAAACCATTTTTGGGCAGCTATTGTCTTGCCATCAGTCTAATCGTTGCACACTTTGCTTATATGGAGGTATTTTTCCGCATAAAGATCGATCCTTTCGCTTCCAATGAATAGTAGGATTCCCACAAAATAAAGTAAGCTCTTAATTTTACAAGAAATTTGGTTTCCGTTTATGATTCTTCGGAAAGATAACGTATGCTGAGTTTTAGTATGCAGCTTTCAGTTAAAAGGATCAGTGAAGGAGATAATAGGATCAAGTTCTCTTTGGTTAATCGAGCTGTTAACGAGTTAGATTCAAAGGGCGAAATTTGTCTATTCTGCATGGCAGCACTTTATATCAACCAGACTGGAGTGCAGTTGCATGACAGATGTGGAGCTCATGAGAACTATGGTAATAAACCAAGTGTTTTTTTTTCGATTACAAACGCCTGAACATATCCAGATAAGGGCCAAACGATTGTGTAAACTTTAAGTTTTAGAAAAATGATCTTGAGAAAAGATGGTTCCTACCGCTTACTGGTGCACATAGGTGCTGATTTGAATTTCAGAAGCGGATAACGTTATACAAAGTAAAACAATTCCCACGATAGCAATGCTCTGTTAAGCACTTCAAATAATTGTCATGGTAAAATGTGTAGAGGCAGTTAGGGTTTCATATAAGTGGCTTTTACAGACACTCGCGGATTCCACAATCTAGCATTATGTCAGCGCGTAAAAGCACAGCAAGCTTTTACCACTTACTCTTCAAAAGCATGGGTCGAGCAGATTGCACTTGAAGACGGTAACCCCAGACGTTCATAACCTAGCCCAACTTAGGGACCCTTGCGAAATGTATGTGCATAATAATAGCCGAAGCAACTTTTTATCGTATGCTAGATGGGATTTCGAAATTTGCAAACCTAACCCGTTCTGCGTTACATGTCAAGCATTTAGCATTGGTACAATATGTATGCAAAATCTTGACTGTTAACTTAATCCCAGTTGCAGTGTAGCTGGTTTGTTTATTATCATAGGGAAGCAGAGATGATGTTGTGTTATTAAAAATTGTCTTTCTCGGCGATAAATGGTTAAATTAAATTCATATTCAGCCTCTAAACAAAGTAAATATTGAAGTTTGTCTATTACATAAACATTTTGCAAATTAGTTTTTTTGAATCTACCTGAAATGATCAATATTCTGAAGAATCAAATTTTCCCGATCTTACGTCATTATCCACAAAATATGCTGTCCGATAAAATGCTGCCTGAATGATCGGCCTACATTTTGCAAATGAATAGTTACTGCATGCAAAGCATGACTCAGAACTCCCAGCCTCTGACAGTAGTTTCAGTTAAAAATGGTATGGTGAAATATGTGGCAAGTGGAGGAATGTGACTGCTTGATCCAGAAAAAAGCAAGAAGTCGATGGATTTGTGATAGAAGTTAATTAGTTTAAAGCAATAGTAACACTCAAATTGAATGATTATTTTTTATCTCAAAATACCGCAACATCATCTGAAATTTTTTTTATAAAAGGGCCTACCAAGTTAACAAGACAGTGGACATCTAAACATTCGATTTGAGGCATTTTTAAACGTTTTCGGCACAGTTTACATACCCTAACAAGCGTTGTGCTCATTAATTACAATACATCACTTTTGTTAAATGCCAGGCATGTCATATATCAAACTGTTTTCGCTTTAAACAAGCTTTTATGCAAAACATATTTGGCACATATTATCCTTTCATTCTAAATTTCCGGTACCTTTGCCTTCAGTTCTCAACATCGTAAAGTAAATGAAAACATTGACATTTCGGAAGCCATCTTTCAGGAAACCTTTTGAGCAACCCATGTTCACATCAAACTCGCTAACTGTGAGGGCAGATCTTCATGGTGACCTATCTGATTCAAACAGGGAATGGTCATCGAATTGTTTTGAAGCAAAGAACAACCACCAGGAAAATTCTATATCGGAGCGGTTTTATAATTCAACAGTTGCCAAAGCCAGCGTTTTGGCAACGCTCGGAGTCAGGTGTGAACTTCCCTTATTTTTTTCTGTTTATTATGTTTAATGGATTTAAAACTTCACTTCTAATTTGTTGACTTCTTTGTAAATAGTAATAGTGTTCCTGCGATAATTACATGGCTTTCTCTAAAATCTTTTTGTAAAATCCACAACTCCGCCAACGATATTATTGTGTTTTGCTTCTAAATAGTGTGAGATCGATACTTTTTAGTAATTTTGCGATACAGTTCGACCTTTTTTGTACCTGGTCGTAGTTGTGTCTTTCCAATTTATATATGTAAGTATAAGTACATATAATTATATAAGTAAACATTATATATATAATTATATAAAGTGTGCTTCGGCCCATCACCAGTCTCCTTTGACCTCAGTGTGACATTGTTTTTCACCAATCTAAGCAATAATCGGTGGGTAATTCTAAGACCAGGTACCTCACACCACGTGACACCCGTTGATGAATAGCATGTGATTCCTGCCAAGCTAGTCATGGTACCTGAGGAACGAATATGTCAAGATATTGAAAAATATATTCAACTCGTCAATGATGGTAGGATACTAGAATACATCTCCGTGCATGCTTGTCTTTAAGAATGCCATAATATTAGGTTAAGTCAATAATCTCACGAAGAGAGACAACGGGACCCAAACATTCCGAATTCACATGCCACTCAAGTCTTACCCCGCATGATGTGGTATGTTTTCATCGAAAATGGGGCCCTGGATAGAATGTGGTGAAGCAGGTGGTTCATGCACTGAGAAGGCAGGCAGGCCTCCATCTCCTCACTGGATCACTGTTGATGAAGAATGGTCACCGTGATTACGTCCTACCTCATGTAGTTATGGATGAATCTCGATGGAAAGTAATTCGGCGTAACTGCTAATGTTAATTAATGCTCGATAATACCAGTTTACCGTATCGTACAATCCCGGATGCTTGTTTGACCCCTAAATGTGAGGAGGATAAAAAAAACTAATTTGTAGAATCACTTAGAGTTCTCATGATTCCTTGAAATGGTGCATAATTAGGAAAAAGTTCAGATAAAATAATGGTGCTGTGCCAGACGGCTAACACTTGTACAAAATAACACTTATAAAGATAGCACGTCGCACTTAAAGAAACATTCTGTAATTTCAACATCACTTGGACGGAAAGCAACGAAAGTCTACTACACAAACCTTTCTCCAAACAACTGATATCGAAATGTTTAAGATGCTGCAAAACAAACACCTTTTGATGTCCGAATTACTAAATCAGTCACCATGGTGTCAGTTCGGACATGTCGTAAACCTCGAAAACCACAAAATCTAATTTTTCAGCAAAATATATTTGAAGCAATTTTTCCTGGGTGTGAATTTGATACGGGGGTATGCAGCAGGATGTATGGGTTCCTATAGATTTTGTGACGGCTTTTGAACTGCAACCCGTCTATGCATAACACAGATAATGAATGGGAGTTGACAGCAGTTTAAATTTTGACAGAAAATCGGTACATAACAGCAAGGGTTGGAGGTCAATGGAAAGCGTAAACGGGTTAAAGGTTTTAGTTTAAAATTTTAAGAGAGGGAAGAAAAGGTGGGGTAGGAGTTAACATAACTCACAGTCCTGAGTAAAATCTAGTGGGGGAAGATTACGAGGGAAATTGTAGATTGACCACGTAGCCCAGATGCTTCCATAGGTCGGGTTTCTCCTTCCGTATATACGCTGCTTCCAAGTAGCGCAAGGTCCGAGTTTTTCTAACCTGAACGATTACTGGGAACGATTTTTTGAGATCAACATAGTTACCGCTGTCCAACAGATGTTAAAGTAATCGAAGACCGTGGTACTGTATTTCTTGTTTAAATAGCTAGGTATGGAAAATGCTCAGCAAACCTGGTTGCCAATTGTCTTTGCGTTCGCCCAATGTACTTGCATCCGCAAGCGCACGTGAATTCATAAACACAATTTGGAGTGGTGTGCAACTACATTCTGCTGCATACGCCTGTTTAAAATATTTTGTAAATTTCCACCAGCCGCTTTTTGTTATTTCAAGTGTCAATCAGGATGCCCCTCAGAAGCTGTGGACTATCCTAATGATCTCGATACCCTGCGCGATCGTTTTCACCAATAAAGGTTGTACTCATTAGCTCATTGGCTTCCTAGAGTTTTGAAAATCCTACTTCCGGTTTGTTAAAACACCAGGAAATAAGGTTGTATCGCATATACGTATTTCTTGTTTCCTTAGGTTTCATGTCCCAGGATATTTAGATTTCGGTGTATGATAGGAAAATAAACTATTTTTGTTATTAGTTGTCATTACTTATCAAGTGAATAACCGGACCCAAAATAAGATGACTTTCATGCAGTAAATCATCACGTGGTAAATAATGCCTTATTATGTTAGGCTCCTGTCATTTCACAGGGACAGCCCCATACAGATGCTCTACAGGAGAATATGAGCATACAACAGCGCGCAGGACGGCAAACGACAAAGGGTAATAACTCACGCACTTTTATATAGTCAACAGATAACGATTATTGCTAGGAGAACTGAAGGACCGAGCCTACGCAAAGGTGGACAATATTTTCACCGCTAAGTCTGGCAGCCTCTGACATACAACCTCCTTTGACGACCAGTCCTGAAAGGTTTATGCAAGGCAGTTGTTATCATGAAAACCACTTTTACTCCTGCTTGGAGATTACACGGTTGTCTTCTAAGCCTGCGATGTGCCAATGCTCTCTTCTTCAAACGAGAGCATAGTAAATGTGTAACTCGTGAGACAGTCTTGTTTCGTGGAGGCGGTTGTTAGTAAAACGAATCGATTATCAAGTTACAGAAAGTGCATGTTGCCTTTGAGTGATTAACATAGTGATCGACTGCTCACAAATGTACCCTTTTGGCCTAATCAACTGCTCAAAATGATTTTTTAGGCTGGCATGATTCTATTGAAGTTGGACATCATTTTTAATGTTCGTTTTGACCACCCGCTTGGAACTTTTTGAAAACCACGAAAGTATATAAAACTGTGGAGATTTCATCGCAAGGGTTATTTCTCTAATTGTGTTTAAGTATAAAATTTTCCATGCAGTAAACTTTTAGTTTTAGAATCAAATAACTCCCTATAGATCAGCAAGGTTCACTGAAGTCCGCAACTTTTCCTTTTGAAGCAAAGCAATAATGAAAAAACGCCTGTTTAACTAGGAATCTTATGAACATTTCTCCAAGTTTGTTTTATTTAAAGTTGAGTTCAAAGGATCTATACATATCCGGTTAATCGATAAGCACATTCTAATTTTTTAATCATTTCCTATTTGAGGTAAGGAAATTTTGGATTTACGTACTGCTTAATGTTAGTTGACAACATTAAAATAATTTGCTAGGGCGGTTTTTCGACGTGAATTATAACTAACATCAGTTGGAATGCAATTCGTCCTCAATAGACATTAGATCCATTGGTAGCCATTTGCCATGGGTTGATGTCAGTCCACCTCAATTCCTTGTCAGTTTCAAACCATAAAAGAAAACCATGTGATATTTGATTATTTGTATTTGTTATTAAAGGCAATATTGACGTTTTTATTTTGTTTCGTCAAGTTTTCGTTAAGTGAATTTATATTTTTTTTGGTCCTGAATACACGCATTACTATATTACAACAAGATTCATTATATATGTTTAGTAACTTTTATCATTTCAATGCCACAGTAAAATACTTCTAAATTCATCGGATATCCTCACTGATGCCTAAAATTTATTAATTTTACATTTAAATTTAGCCCTTAACTGAATACTTTTAGTAGTTGTTTTTTGTAGGGTATTTATTGCAATGGGAAGTGTGATGGACTCTGTGTGTACACGCAAGCACTACCATACAGACTTACCAGAATCATAAACACCTATGTCAGTTTATTTTTGAGTTCAGCTTGCTTTGGTGACAATTGTTGTCTTAAGAATAGAGAAAAAAGACGTTAAGATAACTGGGAAGAGAGAACAATCTACCTCTACCTCTACCTCTACCTCTTTGCTGAACACTTTAGACCACTTAAGGTAATGGCTCCATCGTTATTTTACTCTGTCTTCAGAAGAGGGCGCACTTATTCCGACTCAATCGTCGCTTTCAATGGTCACCAGAGGAATCCTCAACCTGTGGGCCGATTGCTCAGTGGTAAGAGCATTAGACGTTGGTTTGATTGCTTGAAGTATCAGAGTCCCGTGTAGATCCTGGATCTTTGTGTACTGGTTTGGGAGATGGCCGACTCGGAACTACAAACTCCTGGAAAGTCGGCTACGCCAAGCCTTTGTTTAGCCGTTATTCGATGCCAGATTTGATCTGCGGAGAGATACCTGAAAGACACTCAAGAAAATTTCGGTAGGCATTTCAGGCAGTTCATGTATGAAAACCTATTAACGAATTGAAACAACGTACAATGAAACCCAATTTCTTTTTCATATGCTTGGGCATAGGGGAAAAGAATGAAGTATACATTATCAACCAAGACAATGGAGACAAAAATGACCATTTTTGTTATTAACTATCACTAGCAAGCCATACCTGGCCCCATGTTTGCAAACCCGAAAGCTAGAAATCGTGTTCTGTTGGTTGAAATTCCAGCGCGCTAACCATTGAGTCACAGACTCATTGCCCTGTTGATTAAACTGGTTTATTAACCGACAGGACAATTAATCCATGGATCAATTTGTGGAGCATTGAAACAGAACAAAACACACGTTCGATTCTCAGGTGTTTGAGAACCTGGGGAGCGGTTTGTCTGGCTAAGGACCGCTTACAAGCTAGAAATGGCCATTTCAGTCTCATTCGGTAATGCTCTCTGCCTTCGATACTAGCCGCTGTGCGGCTGCGTCCAAGGCTCTCACTGGGATCCCTACGCAAAACGGGACTTGTATTCCCGTAACACGATCAGTGAGTGCACGTCAAACAGTGTTTAGTATGTCCGCAGTGACTCGAATGCGGTGTACCTTAAGTCAGCACAGGATGACTAAATAAACTGTCATTTTTAGTCACCCAAAGTAGCAACATTTGAACACTGGAGTAAAAGTAATAGACAACGATAAGGCAAAAAGATAGTGTAAACGATGAACGTGCTAATAGATGCAAAAAGGTAGGTTCCATGACATAGTTACGAAAGAGGAGGCACGATCAAAGTACTCCGGTGATCGTGTGTCCTTCTTGAAAGCGATCAACAATCATTTTATGACAAAAATGTCATCACATTAAGTAAAGTCCTGCACAGTCAATCTTGGGAACTATTCTACTTTTGAAATCTGAACTATTGTCAAACGGCTTCAACTTCTGTTGTTTACTCTGCAAATATTTAAAAGCTGCGGGATATTAATACCAGCATAAATTTACCTTACTGGACTTATTATAAATTGCAATAGAATGACAACAGCTAGTGTTTTCAAACCCAGAGAAAAGTTCCTCATTAGCATTGTAATTGTAGCGTTTGCAAGGGGACGTTTTTATAAATTATTCATAAAATTGGAACCTCCGATTGATTTAAAAAGTTTTAGAATTTTCAAGCATTTTAACTATTCCAGTGGTATTTTTGGGATAAAAATTATTCTGTCTTCTTTGTTATAATCAATTTATTCGTGCATCTTTCACAATTGTCTTTAAACGATATACTCTCTCCCTCTCTCACTTACATATAAAGCACAAGGAAAACTTGGAAAATAAGCGTTTTTAGTGTGATATTTTCTCCTTCTTTACTTGCCAAAAGTTCACTTCAATTAATTTAACGGCCTCCTACTGTATTTGGGAATGGAATCATACAAATTTTCGAAAAATATTCAAATGCTGAAGATGCTGAAAATTTGACCCGTGCATTCCGTCACAGTTCGTTGGATTCAGTCACGAAGGAAAACATCGATTCAGTGCTCGTTTCGCCAGATGTTTACAACCACACCGAACATATGGCAGACTGCGCCAGAATTTGCCGTTGCAGTGAGGCTAACGATGATGTTTTCCTCCCTTCGACATCATACTGCATACCAGTTGATGAGGAAATCGCAAACCATGCAATCAGGATTACTAGTGGTCAATTTGAGCGGAAACAAAGCGAGTAATTATAGCTTTATCCACTGAAATCACTTTTCACTTCTATTTAAAAAATAATATTCTTCTAGTGAACAGGCAGGTTAACGTCACCTGCGTTACTGATATCAACTTTTTTCCAAATCTTTTGTTCAATTTGTTAAAATTCTACATTATGTTCGTTTTGAAAGACCTACGAATTTTAGTGTGGAGTAAAAAACCCTTGTTTTTAAGGATGATTAATAAACAAAGACGTTTTAGTAAACGAATGACGTTATATTATAATAGTAAAACTGATAAAGAACAGTAGAAGTATAAATGTTATTTCTAACACATTTTCAATCATCACTTACCCTTCTCTCACTTAAAATCATGGTTCTTTTCTATTTGATCGTCGATTTACTTTATCCACATTTCCATTACTAATGACGGAAGTTCATGTTCTATCAACCGCCATCGGGTCATCAAAAGCACGTGACTGTACTGTTATACAGGCGTGAGTTTTGATAGAAGTAGGCTGGCCTTGTTATGACTTACAACTCCGAGCCCAAACCCTTCAATGTCATCGCGTAAATATAAGCCACAAAAAACCATAAGCGCTTCAACAGTGAGACCCTAAGGCAAAGCGGAATGAATGTGCACCTTTTTGAAATGGAATCAGTGTAACAAAACTGTTTTACCTCTATATTTGCATTTCGTTTCTCATTTAAAATGAAGACAAAATTCAAGAAAAAAGATTAGGAAATTAGTTCTGTATCGTCTTTTTTATCCTACCTCACATATCAGATTACATGCTTGGGCTATTGTGGATTTAATAGAGACTTCTGAATCTTTTTTTAAAAACCTTATTTCTATGTCTATATTCTTCCGCAGAACATTCGGTTTAATGTAGAAATTGATTTTTTAAGACCAAACCCGCTTTAGTTCAAAATAAGATTTGGGAGCATGGATTTAAAAATATCCTCGATATTTTTTGCTTCAGTTACTGATGGAAACTGTAAATTACAAATAAACCATATAGACATTTTGGTCACGTAAAGTTTTCTTAATGCAGGTAATCAACAAATTTGCGAAATTATAAACCCTTCTAAAATTTTCTTTAAATAACCAATAACAAAACACCTTTATTTGACTATAATTTTTTATTCATTCCCGGGATGCACTGAATTATTAAATAAAGGTATTTAACCTTTGTTGGGTTATAATGTCGTTTTTCTTCCCAAAGGTGTTTGTTTCTCTGACTGAATGCAATTAATATTCCCATTTCCAAAATATTTTGTTTTTTATATCTTAAAAATGAAATATGCCTTAATTCTTCCCTATTTATCACAGAAATGCAGATTTAACGGACAAAATTGAATCTGCAGAATGGTCGTCACAGCCAACGGATACCAATCCTAATCATATAGTGACTTCGAAAGACGAATGTAGTCTTCAATCACAACCTTCTGTGCAGACTTCGAAGATAGTTCCAGAGGATAATTTGCCAGATTCAACTTCCTTGGAAGACACAATGTTTTATAAGGTATGGTTCAAGGAGGAATTCTTATCATTTCAAGTTGACTTAGGGTTATAGTGAAGTTAAGGACAGGCAGATGCAAGGGCTTGCCCAGACCATATGCATGCACAAAGCAATTGAATATGGACGCCAAAATTAAATAACCTTTAATGCGCATAATGTTGAACCCTTATAAATAAATAACTTGTATATTTAAGGCCCAAAGAGCCCCATCACTGTTAAGCCCGTGGATGTATACTGGCTAGCAGCTTCTTAGCTGAGTAGCTACGTCTATCAAACAGAATAGAACGCTCTACCTTCAATGACCTCTGTCAAAGTTTATGTGCTTATAGAAATTGGATTTCCTAAATGTTATTTTTTCTAGATATTCACGAGGTTAAGGCAACTCTCTCGCCTTAGCGAAGGGTTTTTCGTAAAAATAATTTCTTGTTTTTGGAATTTCTTCGACTACTGGGATTGGGTACTTACTCCAGCATGTTAATTACGGACAAAGAATACGCACCGTTATCTACATCTTTTCAAGGGCATGTTATGAATGCCCATACACAGATAAAAGCAAACATTATCAAACCCAAAAACGCATTTATCTCAATCGCATACTCTGCCGAATAAATAAATTCAGACGCCGTTCATTTTTTAAATTTTTGTATTGCAAAATAATCCCTAAAAATTTATTCAAATCTGT
>WEDG01009235.1:0-22339 GCA_017591395.1 Schistocephalus solidus | reverse complement strand
TTCAATTGACTATCTGGGATGCTACAACTGCCAGGAATTGTTTCAACGACTACCTAGAAGTAGATATGAGTGAGACAAATGAGGCAAACGATACAACCGTAGTAGGATAATTAACTTGTATTATGTTGTTTCTCCTGCAGTCCAGCTTTTTTGAAAAAATAATGCACCGCAAAACGAATCAGATACAAAAAGTAACAATCAATCTTTTACTCACAACTGATTGCCACTCTGAAATGGCAACCAGCCGTAGAGCTCCACACTGCTGCACTTGAAAATTTTCACATTAAAGGCCCTAGTACATGCCTATTTTTATCTTTGCTGGGTACCAGACACAAACAGTTCAGCGGGGACAGTGTAGCTGCACCAAAGTTCTTTGAGGTTAAAAACAGCTTTTGTTAACTTATGGTTTAAAAAATTCATGCTACGTGTGGGGATGGAGGTGAGGCGTAAGATAATCCCCTGGTTACGTGGTAAGTGACGGGGAATGCAACGACAGCATTCTTCAGAGCAATCACGATTGAAGCATGCGTTTGATGTTTGACAAACAAAAATCAGTTTGCACTGAAAATTACTAGTTAGATCCTGACCTGTTTTATTAAACATAAAGTACACTTCGATAAACTTCAGTAGTTTTCGATGGAGAAGTGGCTAGCAAAATGGAAGCTCATATCGCCCATCAAGTGTTAATAAGCCGACGGTGGGATTAACGAAATGGTCCGACAAGTTTTTAAGGGACTGAGGACGGTTTCTCATCATAAATGAAAGCATGCACTAAACCTACCAAGTACATTTGGATGGCCCTATGTCCAAACAGTAAAACAAGTCTCTGCTGGCAAGGTGGTATGTTGAGCATGCTTAATAGTGGTATTTCAACGTCTTGACGGCTCGATAGGTTAGATATGGAACGATATGTACTGCATGAGTTTAAAACTTGCCTGTACGTTCAGTTAAGCTGCCCGGAGCATCCATCAGTGAGGAATAACCAGCGGCGAAATATGCAGGTTCATGAGTTTGAACAATAAACGGTCGCGGACCACTACAGATAGCGGTACCGCAACCTTGCTAACGCTGCCCATCGCTCAGCAAAGCATTAAGTACCACCGAGCAGTCTTGAAGCTTCTAACTGACGTGTCATAGGGAGGATAAAAAACTCTCAAATTTAAATACGCGAACGATAGGAAACCAGTCCTTCAAGCCTTCCCCACAATCGTTGCCTGCCAAGCCACGGTCTGACCACGATTGTAGACAAGCAGCTATCACCCGCGTACCGCGGTTTGACTCATCCACGGTCTGCACCTACAAACCCTAGAACGTACTGATCTGTTCAGATGAACTTACAGGGAATGTTGTAAGACCCACTGATGAGCGAAACCCTTTGTTGCTGTGCCATGCAGTGGCAGAATATAGGCGCAACGTGTGTGGGTTTTTACCTAATACCTGCTCAGCCAGTATGGGGAATAATTTAATAAGTTATTCGGTTCAGCCATGCTCGGGCAAAGCTGAGTTCAATGGAGTCTGCAAGGATAATGTTGTCGATAAAATGTGACGATATTGGCCGAGAATTTTGAATGATTTATTGCACACGAGCATATTTAGACATGTTTCACGCCTTCTTTCTGTAAGGGGGCCAAAATCCACAGTCTGGTTTACCGCAAGGGCCAACCTGGCACCCCAAAAGAGCGCCAGGGAAAGCGGTTTAAAGGCCTAATTGCTGATTTAACCAATAAAATATGCAGTCAGCGACCAAGCGCATAAAATGTTAACCAAAATTCTGAAATGTCTTTCGATAAGGAAGGATTAAGTAAGTGCCTGTCCTGGTGCCTAGTACTGTGTCAGTCCGTTTCCACGTGCACCGCTTAGTTCGCCACTATTTTTCGAGGCAGTCGGTTCACGTGATGACCAGCGCTGACGCTGACTCACACCGTCCGTCTTATGCTCCGTGTCTTGAAACCATCCTCGCGAGTGCTTGAAGCCAATCAACGTGCGGCATTTCGCTGATTGGCTGCAGGCGACAAATGACGCACTGGAGTCAAGTGGTTTCAACAGCGGACACACACAAACCCAAAAGCAACGGACTCGAGGAGACCGTTAGCGGCAGTTGCTTGCAGAGCTCCTTGTAAGATCTTTGCGTCAGTAAAAGCTTGCCCTACCTACTCCGTCTTCCCTGACTTCTGATTTGAGAAACCTTCGTGTTGTTGACCTCACGACTTCGACAATACCAACGCTTCTTTTTCAGGCCCAGTTAACTGCCTAATAATGCATGTTCTTTCGGCCTCCCATGAAATCTGCAATCGCCAAAACTATTAGAACTTAAGAAGTATGAATTTCTTTCAGTGTTTTTTGATGTCTTTATAAATTCCGAAAGCGTACACGAAAGCAAACTACAATCAGGGCTTCCCAAGTATCCAGCTGGGTACATACACAACCATGCTTCTATGACACTCGATAGAGCATCAGTTGAAGCAGTATCCCTGGGTCCTAAATACTTCGTGACACGACTCAGACTTAATCAGTTAGTCTAAGAAACCAAGTCGGAGAATCCCTACCACCTCCTGCAAAGTCCGCGCCTAGCATAGCTAATGGTCGCTTACCTGCATGTACGCCACTGTGCCCTCTATCCTTCCCTCCTCATTCTTCCTTAGAACGGCTCCACTAAACCCGAACCGCCAAATAAATTTATCTTGGACTGTGGAGGACGAGGTACAAGGTAAATTGGTCAATGGTGGGCTGATATGGAGAACGGCATTGTGAAAAGTCCCGACACTAGTCGAATCTAAGACGTAACCACACAACAGGCCGCCGACTATAGTCGTCAATCCCGTCAGCCAATCCGCATAGGCTGCACCATCTTGGCTTTTCCCCACCTGCGGTCGGTCGACATTCGAGAATTTACCTGGAGGGGATTCTCGCACATGAAAGGCCAATCAACGAGCAGCAGGGCATAGATCGTAAGATACTTAAACAACCTTCACGATTGGCACAGGTTGCACCGGTTGCAACAAATTAATAAAGCCGGTATTGAAGAAGTGCAAACCATATGTGTTAGTAGACAGAGAATCAATTCAGTTGTTTACTAACCTGATCTCCTTCTTCTCAACCTACTTGTCAAGATTTAACAGTATGTAAAGCTTCCATTTTTTATCGATTCCCGAATAGGGTTGCATCCGATCATCCGTTGCATTTGCATTTAGGGTTTACAGTCATCAAATTACATTGTTTTTGTAAAAGTAATATTGTAAATTCTTGTATGTCATTAAAGAGGTAGTATACATTGCTAATTAAAATTTGCAACGAATGTGAACGAAAGCGTATAGCTCAGAAGGGCCATTACTAAACAAACAGATACGAAAAGATTTGAGTAAACATTGTTTTAAAGCATTTTCCAAATATGAACCTTTCAAAACCAAAATTTACCCCTTTCTTCGAGGTAAGAATTGAAGAAAACCAAATTTTCTATCAACAGATTGCAAGAAAAAATATGTTCTGTTTTTATATAGAATATACTTGTCAGTTTAAGGGCATAGAACATCTTACAAAAAAATGCTCACAAATTATTTAGCCATTTTTTATGAAGGTAGGTTCGCTTTAAAGCAGGAGAAGACGTTCATTAAAATTCTAGCATCCAAATGTATCCGAAATATCCTAGGATTATCCACCAAGATTATACGTAGCACAATTCAACTAAGGTTATATTTCGTACTCTAAATCGCCTTAGAAAATTTGGGTTTACACTGCATGAGATTGGTAACTAACAGTAAAACTCACAATGCAATGGAAGATGAATGGCAAAATGGCAATCGAAAGAGAATAGTTTTAAAAACGAAAAATGGCCTTATCTGACACATTGCGTTTATATTAAATTTGAATTTGTTCAACCGCCAGTTACAAGATGACATTTGGACCGGAATGTATTTTGACTGAAGTTTCGGAAATCCCCTCGTTTCCATCATCAGAATTCTGTGGTTCTGCTGGTCTTGACTTTTTCAGCCTTGATGCCTGCCTGGTATTATATCCGTGCTCGGAGTATGAACTTTGACTCCCTGTTTGCTGCTGATAAGGTTTAATCTCTCCCCTCGCGTGTCAAAAGTACCCTTTGCTGCCCTCGTATTTGTTGGCAAGTCAGCGTGAATTGTGGCCTGTCCCTCGTCAGCCAACGGACTAATCAGTCGTTGACGGCCGCGTGAGTTAATTTCAGCCACGTGGGCGTGGGGGTGAGTTGATTTTCCACGCCGGTTACGTGGCCTCTGGCCGGCTACTCTTTTCTTTTCCTCTGGTGTTAATGTTACACGCCGGTTACGTGGCCTCCGGCAGAATAACATTACCAACAAAGACAAGGGAGACTGGAATGGCCATTTCTGGCTTATTAGCCATCATCGGCCAGTCATACCCAACCCAGGGCGCTGCGGCACCCGAGGCTCGAACTCGCGACCTGTTGGGCACAAGTCTAACTCTCTACCCACTGCACCACGAGCTCGTTGTCTTGCTGGTTTTGATCGCGAATATTAGCTATGGTAAGTACGCGCTCGCCGATCGATTACAGGACATATATCATAGTACCAATAATAATAACTCCATGTTTGCTGCCAGTAAAGTTCTGAATTCTGTTTACATGGGTCATTTAAAACGATTAAGCTTGGGCGCTTCTGAATGCATTTTGAAATTAAGTTCGTACGACCTCCATTCTACTGGGGAAACACGAAGACTGGTTTTCTAAGACAATAGGCTAAACGGATAAATCTGATCAACTGCGCTATTCTTCTGCCATATACGGTGGCTATTTCTTAATTTTCTCTCTTTCAGTTTATCTGATTTTTTGCATCTTTTCTAAAAACTTCTACTGTTCAATTATTCATTGGAGCAAAAAGACTTTGCAGCACTTATATATTTGAGGGAAATGGATGGACAACATAATTCAGAAGTATGTCAACAAATTTCTTGACTGATGCGCAATTACGGTGTTTCATTTTATCAACGGAATCGACAAAGAAACACCAGCAGCAAAAGAACGTATTTTCCGGACACATTTTACAATCAGTATATCGTTTGTAAGCAAATCGGAATAAAAAATAACAGGGGTCGTTGACCAGCAGAGTAGGCTCGGTTTTGTGCTTTAATTTCCTAAAGGTAAAGAGATGGATTACAATGCCCCAAGTGACCAAAATAAAAGTTAAATTTCAAAAAGGGTAGCTGAGGCTTTATATAAATTTTAAACGTTGTTCAAATACTGTTTTTTTATAGAAGCCTTATCTTCACAGTAAAACTGTGAAAAAAGGTGTTATTAGAGGGAAAAGCTTGTATACTCCACCTGCTTTATTGGATTTTCTACGGTAAATTACAGCTCACATAACATCGGTGTGGTAAGGAGAAACTACTGAGTCGATGCAAAGTAGCACAAATATTATTACTATTTTGGAGGAACAGTTGTCCTCATTTTTATAAAGCTTTATAATAAGAAGGCATTTTCGCGTTTATTGCAATAAGGCTGCGATATACGCGTGTTCTTTGCACAAAGGTTTACAATATTACCCGTATTTGAGACCAAATACATTATAAGAACAAGGTCGTCAAATGGCAAGAATGGATTAAACTAACAGCTGGTCAGCTATCTCATAGTGTCAGTAAAACGTCTGATTTTTTTTCGATTTGAGAACATTACTTAAGTTTTTTCGTAGTACAACGTCTCCTAGAGGATCATTTCAAGATACCTCGCCCAAAACAAAAGAGCAGTTTTGTATGAACTGTTTTCCGTCTGCCAATAAAAACTGCACTACGTAAAAATTATTTTTTTTAGATTGCCTTTTTCCATTAATCTTCGGTTCTCATTTGAATTTAAACATGTTTCTCAAAGTATGCACGAAAGAAAATTGCCTTGTGCTTATTTCTACCAAATAAATGCAAGAAAATGTTTTTTACTTTTATTGTAATAAATATATTTGCATTAATTAGCGTTTCCAAATAGCGTTCCAAAAAAGATGCAATCAATTAAGTTTTTAGTTTTTTCGAGTGTGGTTTCGCAGGTGCCCAGAAAGAAAAACTTATTTAATTGTCGGCATTCTGACGTAACTGAAATATCTAGAGATTAATTTACAAAATAATTCTTATCAAAACGTCAACTTGGGATTTTTTATAACTTAAAAAAACATCGCAGATTTATCTCCAACTTTTCAGGATATAGACCAGCTACTATGTGAGACGGCCCTTGACTTTATAATTAACGAACATTATTTGTAATGGAGGAAAATGTTTCTGCCTGAATTAACCTCTTGTCTTTATATCAGGAATTACTTTCTGTCCACGTGTAGCCCTATGGACCGCATTTGGATGAGATCGCCGCCTCTAAATTGCCGGCACCTCAAGTCCTTTTGAGATGGTTCGTGAATACTCTCTGATGTGGAGGGGATTGAACTTTCAAGTTAGCCCTAATATAAATTCAAGCGCAGATTGCTTGTTTAAGGATTTGTAAAATATCGATTCAATGCGTACTTAAAATGCATAAGCACGATGTTTACCCACAAAGTCTGGTGTACACAAAATACTGTAGTTTCGAATGAAAATGCTCCAACTGCCCAAGTAAACAGATCAGGTTTGCATACTCCTCTATCTTTCAAAACAAGTTTACGTTTTGATTGACAATATTGATTTGTTTTGTTCTACGTTGTTATCTGAATGCTGAAAATCGTTTTAAACTAGCATATTTGCACTTACCCTAATAATAATGTCAACAACCTTTGTTTTGACTAACGAAATTCTAGAGTTAAATGCATATTCCCACAGATGCAGTTTTGAAATCGCTTCAATTTTTCACCCCTCCACCAACCGGTTTAAACTGCACCTTGGTACCCACGAACCCTTTATGCTTGTTTTAACATGAAAATACCAGTGGCCTTCTCTTGTGATTTTTTGAGACTGAGGATCACAAGAAACTATTTAGGAACCATAAGAACTTGAAAGAATTACAAGTCAACATTGCGCCAACCAGTGTAATTATCTTGTAATTATCAACCACCACTGTTTATTTGGCTGACCGGAATTCCTCTGGTGTGTATAGGAACATTGATGTAATAAATTTCCAGAAAACGATAAACAGAACATTAAGGAAATGTACCAGCATTACATGTCGTCAGCAAATATCCGCACATATCTTCCTATGTGGGTGGGTGGGTATTTTCGGTGAATGGGTTAGTGGATGCGTGTGACTAGCGTATAACTAAGCCACCTGAGATGTCCTTTCTCTTCTCTGCTCTGCCTGAAACAACCACTGTGCACACAGTATTAGGATGATTAAAAAGGCTCTAAAAAAACAACATAGACAGCTACTTACACGTTTTTTGTGTGACGATGTTGCCGCGATGAGAGTAGTCATTCAAAGTTTGAAGGGCCTTATTCGAATTCCCTGTGAATGTTGACGTCCAAACTTATGCATTATGTGAGCCCAACTTAATGAGAGTGACCACCAACAGTGTTTACGCATAAAAAAGTATTGCATCAAGAAAATGGTAAGCCTAATCATTTGACTTCTTAAATAGCAATCATGATATTTGATCAAATTAACTATCCAGTAAGTAAACAAGCTCAAGCTTACCGTTGAGAATTCAGATCTGGTGGTCTTTCGGGTCTAAATAACCACGAAGTCTTTTGGAGTTAGTTACAAACTACTTTACTAGTAGTCCTCAACTTCATGTCTAGTATATAAGAAAAATAAAAAAACTATGAATTTAGTTTCGGAGCTGACGTTAATGCATTAGCAGCTACTAATAGGATTCTGTGAAGAAATTTTCATTGCAGCGCTAACTTTTGAGCAGGACGATTCGTTGGGTTGGATTTCGATGTCTAAGGGTAAAAAAACTGGCTTAATGAACCCCACTCATGTTGTGTTCCCTTCGTGCATTTAATTCTTTTCCAAACGCGCTGATTTTCAAACTCAAAATTACTTAATAAATTGTTTAAATTGGTTAACTATATTCGTCGATAAAACTAGGCCTTCTTGGTACCCGCTACCAGTTGCTAACGTCAACGTAAATCAATGTGCGTTTTATGTATTCCACGCTGTTTCGGTTCAGCTTCAACTCACCCCAATGCATGCCCTACACAGAAAACTTCAGTAAATGGTTGTTATGCGCGGTAGTAAAACCTGGGACAAACGCACGCACGCATGCCGGCACCGCTAGGACTTATTTAACGACAATGAAGCCGACATCAGTGACCTACTCGCGGAGAAGAACTGACTACAAAAAACCAACACGGACTTGCGGACGGAGGCCAGCAAAGCAGCCTTCTTCAGATGCCACTGCCTTGTACAGCAACGGCTGCGGGAGACGAACGATGCCTGGATGGTCCGCAAGGCTGAGAAAATCCAAGGGTAGGTGGGCCGCAATGAAATGAAAACGTCTTCAAAGCAATCAAAGCCATCTACGGCCTCTGCATCAAGGGAACCACACCACTGCTCAGCTATGACGGCATAAACTTGACGAAGAAATCCTTTATTCTGCAGCGCTGGGCCGAGTACTTCAGATGTGACCTCGAGTGTTCATAAGCCATCTCCGATGCTGAAATTGACCAGCTCCCTCATGTGAACACGACTTTTGACATGGATCTCCCGCTTTCTTTAATCTGACGCAAGCCTTTCACACGGTAAATCGTGCCGGACTGCGGAAAATCATGCAGAAATATAGCTGATCTGAGGGGTTCACGCGCTTGGTGCATCAGCTTGACGATAAGATGATGGCGCACGTCACTGACACTGTAACGGTTTCCGAAGCATTTGCGGTGACCAAAGGCGTGAAGAAGGGCTGCGTACTGTCCCCAACCCTCTTCAGTCTCATATGTTCTGCTATGCTGATGGACGCCTACCGTGATGAGCAACCTGGGATCCACATCGCCTATATAACTGACGGGCACCTTCTCAACAGTCGGCGTATGCAGGCCACAATGCGCGTGTTATCGACTACAGTCCATGACTTGCTCTTCGCGGACGACTGCACCCTTAAAATTGTGACGAAGTAGGACAGGCAAAGAAGCATGGAACACTTCGCCGCAGGCTGCGCCACTTTTGGATTAACAACCAGTACAGCCAAAACAGTAATCATGCACCAACCACCACCCAGCGCAAAATATAATGCTCCCCGAATCAATGTCAATGGCGCTCAACTCAAAAATTTGGAAACATTTGTTTATCTGGAAAGCACAATGCCACGCAACACGAGAATCGATGAAGAGGTTGCTCAACGGATCTCAAAAGCCAGTCAGGCCTTCGGTCGGCTGCAGGCCTCCATGTGGAATCGCCACGGTATTCACCTGAACACAAAACTGAAGATGTACAAGGCCATCGTCTTAACAACACTCCTTTATGGAGCGGAGACCTGGGCCGTCTACTCGAACCAAGCCAGGAAGCTGAATCACTTCCATCTCAGCTGCCTCCGCAGAATACTGAAGCTGAGATTGCAAGACAGGAGCCGTGGACACGGAAGTCCTGTAGTGGATTGGAATCCGCAGCATCCACGTCATTTTGAGGCAAGCGCAATTGCGATGGTGCAGCTACCTGGTGAGAATGGACGACAAGAGACTACCAAAACAACTTTTTTATGGGGATGTGGCTACGGGTGCTCGCCGACACGGAGGTCTAAAATGACGCTACAAGGGCGCTTTGAAGTAATCTCTGAAGCAACTGAGAATCATCCGGTGACCTGGGGCAACCTCGTCCAGGATTGACCGGCCTGGAAATGAGCAGTGAAGATTGACGCAGCAATTTACGAACACTACCGGATCAATACTGCTAATGCCAAAAGGGTGGCACGCAAGTCACAAAGGTCTCGGATCAACATGACCAATGCCCAAGTCCTCCAAACATGCCCAAACGGCCAACAAATCCTCCGCGTGCAAATCGGGTGGGTCGGACATTTTCGGGCGCACCTTCTGCGTCAGCGAACATCCATTCTGCTTACCCTGCTTCCTTTGTCACCAGTTCCACCAGCCTTGATCACTCTGCTGATCACCGACACCAGCTTCCCTCCCAACGACGACCACCACTTGCCCAATCCCATTACTGCAGAGATTACCTCCGGCTACCTGCCACTTGCTACCTCAACCACCACTGCTCCTACTACCACCAATGGAGGTTCTAATCTGTCTTGATTGCGATTGCACATTCACTTCACGCATCGGACTGGTCGGTCACTTGCGAATTTATCGCAAAGAGATTGGCGAACCAGCGTATGGAACACCAACCCAAAGCAGAGATTGTCGCCTCTTTTGGCCTAACTGTCCTCGAACATTCACTGACCGCATGGGCACATTTGGTCACATGCCCATACATGACAGTGGCATCCACCGCGATACCGACACACCTAACACATCTAGCACACCCATAAACACTGCCATCTCCAGCCCTTTCAGTAGCACATTCCACGCCCACTCAGGACCTCCCGAACTATGTTGTCCTCTTTGTCACCAGAAATGCCCATCATGCATTGGCCTGGTCGTTCACTTGCAAATTCATCCCACACTGACCGGCAAAACAGTGCCAGGATCACCCACATACAACCGATGGACCCAACGCAACTGTCCACACTATCCACGCCTAATTCACATACAGCATGGACCTATTAGGCCACACGAGTCTCCACGAAAACATACGGTAGAACACCGCCAGCTATACAACATGAACACATCGCATCTCATGAGCCTTTCAATTACACATTGTCACACGCAACAGCACACAAAACATGTTTTCAACCAGCAACTCTAATAAAGCGGGAAGTACTACCCTCGGCATTCTCTCACCGGGCTCAGGTGGGGAAAGGGCAGATTGTGAAGTAGCTGCAGTGCAAGTCCACTAACACTTCAATTAAATCCACGCGCAAATCACCATCCCTGCACCACCTTCCTTTGGTACACCGTCGAAATTGGTGGTTAAACTGTCACAAGATTCAGTCATTTGTTTTAAATTTAAAGGGAAATACGTATAAGCTTTGCATTCTACTCTACTCCAAAACATATGCCTTGCTATCAATATTGTGCAAGCATATATACTTTAAATTGTTTAAACTTTTACAGTAAATTCCTTATTTCATCTACGTAGGTCATACATAAATGACTTACTCTCACCTATCTTGTCTGTAGCCTTGTTCATCTGTTTGTACATCACTTTGCTTCATCAGTATTCATTGGCATCTTATCACCTGGCACTCAAATATCACAGTTAATATATTTTTCAAGTAGTGTTCTCTTTTCTTACTGGTTGTTTGTCCCATTCGTTCCTGACCTCTTGCAATTTTTTCTATGGAAGTTTAGGGAAATACCTAGCCTTTATTTGGAGTTTCTTTTTATTTCTTTTAAATTTTCGCGCGCAATTTCATTGTCGGTTACTGTTGGCTTTCATAACCTACTGTAACGGAATTTAAAAGGTTTTTCATTCGTGGTACTGCTCAAAGTTAGAATTTAAACTGATAAAGAGGTTTAAAGGCCGATGAGGCAATGTAGATAAAAACATTATCCAAACTAACACGGTTAAACACCTTTTTTGAACCTAAAACCTATAAGACAAGTGCATTATATACATAACAGTGCGGCCAACATTATAAAATCATAAGTTAAACTTTACTTCCTTTCAAATAAAGAGAGCTAGCAAACACGTTTTTTATAAAAACAAGAAATCTTCTGATCTTGGTGATTTGAATAATGTTATGGCGGTGGAAAACATACCAATGATGCATAAAGGAGCAAAGTTTACTTTAAAAGTATACTCCTATGGTAAGAAATATCGTTTTTTACAATTTCACGGGTTTCAAGATATTTGGACTTCCTAAGCAATAAAACAGGCCTTTGCAATATTTTTGTTGTGTGACCATTTGCCTGGAGCTTTCTTACGGAATTTTTATTCGTGCTTTCTGATTGGCTAGCAATTTCTCGGTAGTTCAGGCACATTTTATCTGTTCGGTCACCAACTTGACTTCTGAAGCCATGAGGAAAAAGTGGCTCTTAACATCCCAAATTCGTTCGTCATATCCAGTCATTGTTTTCTTTCACGGTCTCTGTGTCAGGAGCTTCATTTGGGCCGATGGCGTTAGTCCCAGGACACATCTTAAACTAGGGGAAAAAACAAATACTACTCTCATATCATATCTCTTAGGTCTAATGAACTTCTCCCATGGAGAACATAGTGACTAGTTTACCATGCAGGGCGTGCAACATTGTCTTGTTAGACCAAATATTCCTGACCTCTTAGGCCTACTTGAACGAAATTGTTGATTCAGTTGAATAGCCTTCTAGACATCCTCCAAACGAGTTGGCCTTCAAAAAAGCAAGTTGAGGACGCAAAACCGTACAAAGTCATCTACGTCTGCTAGAAAACCGTTAGTCTCATGCGGTCTTGGGTGGGGTCCGGGAAAAACGAACGTACTTCAATGACCAGCTGCACGTTCGGTTCATCGGTTGTGCTAAATAGCACCAGTTTACTCTACATGTGGACGTAGGAAAAGGGTTTGTTGAGACCCACTCAAAAGATGGTCTCCATTGTTATGCACCTGAGATCTTGTAGGCCACAGCAACGTTGTAAACGTTAGTGCATCATTTCTGTCCAGACTAGCAAATTGCGGCCATAACAGCGAAAAAGATTTTTGCTTCCTGAAAGCGACAAATTGAGCCTCTAGACCAAAGTGGGTATTTACTTGTGATTGGGATTTGCAGTCTTGCTTTTTCTAAATAAACTTTGGTAAATAATTGCGTGCATGATTGTCCGCAGAGCACTTTCAGTTTTTGAAAAAGCAAGAAAGTACCTATGAATGCTGCAGTTAACATCTTCAACAGTACTTCTTTACTTTTTACTTTAAAGAAGCCACAGTGACCCACAACACGACACACAGACGACTTATATATATATATAAATTGTCTGTTTCAACTTTAGCAACATACATGTGCATTATATGTAGCATGTGTTTCATGACACAACGTTGGTTTATCGCCAGTGACTAGCTGGCGGGCAGACGGACAGAATGGGATCAAGTGCGATACTAACCACATCAGTGAGTGTCATGAAATTGTTTAACTTGTATATACCTCACTGGGGTGTAGGGGTTACTAGTTAGGGGCAGCACCACACAGCTTGCCTTTGGTCGCTCCATTTGTCGCGTACAGGTGGTGAATGCCTTTGTGGCCGCCTCTAACGGTGGCACGCCCAGGGACGGCTCCGGCCGCGCCAGCCATCTGCGCTCTCTCCCATCTCCGGTCTTCTTGAATCTGTCTTGACACCGGGCTCAGGTGGGGGAGGAGGAGAGAGTGCGGTAGCTGCAGTGCAAGGCTATATCACTTAAAACTAATTCACGCGCAATTCACCGTCCCTGCACCACCTGGTGTGGAGCATACAGTGGACCTCGTCGAAATCGACGGTCGAACTGCCATATACCTCACTGCAAAGGCATATGACGTTAAGATGATCGGTAACAACCGTGAAACAGCTGTCTACGTCTTGGCACTCCGGCACAAACAGTATCAACCGCCACGTCGATCTGGATGCGCATTACGCAAGGTCTGCGTGCACGGTCCACTGACTTGCGCCCACCTTAAAAATCAACATTTGCTTATCCAGTGCCCAGCCAAGTGTATCATCACTGATCTCTGCATCTCCCGCCAATTGACTTGCTATAATAACTCTAGCACCCCATCGCCCTACATGCGACAGCTATCGTAACAGGATTCAGCGCTCTTTGTACAAACGAAGCTGCGTTCGAGCTCTTTTTCACCGCGCCTTCCGTTACTGTAACCGCTAGTATCTACTTAAAAATGAACCTGCCTATTTACGACAAATATTTTGATCTAATGGATACGCGATGAGCTTTGGGAAAAAACCACAATATCAGAGTTTTAAATGGAGAAATAGTGCCGAGGAAATGCATTCATTGCCATACACGCAGGGCATTTTGGAAACGATCGCCCGACAATTAGACCGATTTAGCATCTGTATCGCTCACAAGCCAGCGTCCACCCTGTGGGCAGCACTATCACGTGTTGAAGATCCCTTACCCAAAGACCAGCTTACCAAGGTTATTTACCGCTTTTCATGTCCGAATTGCTCTTGCACTTCCGTAGGCCATACAGGTCAACGACTGGGCACCCGAATTAATGAACACAAACTGGCCATCCGCCAACGTGATCCCTTGTCCCTCGAGTCTGCGCACGGCGTTGATTGCGACCACCACTTCAAATGGGAAAGAACGGAAGTGTTCACCATGGCTAGCACCAAATAGGCACGCTAATTCCTCGAAACTTGGCACTCTGACACGGTTCACTGACTTGTGCCCACCTTAAATCAACAACTGCCTATCCATGCTCAGCCAGGTGTAACCTCAATGTTTCTGCGTGTCCTGCAACTTGACTTACCATCAAAACTTTAGCTTCCCTCCAATTAAATGCGACACGATTCACGGCTCCCTAACCCCCATGGCATCAGTCTGTCGATATAACCTCTGTGCCCCTAAACCCACTAGCGTGACAATCCCAACTCTCACTTCTCATATCGTCTGACGACGGGTTGGTGTAACCAGCTTGAAAATTCACGAGTAAACCTCGATTTTCCGACGAGCCTTCTTTCTATATATATATATATATATATATATAATAACCGATCCATTAGACTGCTTGTCGATACTCGTTTCAGACAATAAAACATATTTTATTGAATACATGTGGACAGGGTACAGTTACTGAATACACTGTTTATAATTCTTTGTATGTTGCTTATGACAATATTCATCCATGCGTTTGTTGAGTTACCTTCACGCCTTTGAACTCCGGTGACGGATGCCGGTGGAATGACTTTCACAAATATTTCCGACAGTCGGGCTATATTTGACTCAGATTCTTTGTTAAGCCTTGACGACATTTCCATCACGAAAAAGGCACTTTCCACATCAATGCTTAGATTTAGGCTACTCCGAACCTTTCGTGTTTTGAAGAGTGTCTTGGGATCCAGTACCTGAACAGAAGAGCGCACGAAATGTGCATTAGGTGAAAATTTATGAAATTCAGCTATCAGAGTTCAAACATGTTTTTCGAGGCAAGCAAGATTTAAAACAACCAAGCCGATGTTTGTGCCGTGGAAGTGTTATACCGATGAACTTGTCATATATATCCTGGGCTATAAACACTGTGAGGATTAAAATATTTACCAATAGCAAAAATATGCAATATAATCAAGCATACATCAGTTCTATCATTAGGATCATGGATGAAAAGCCTGTCTGCTTAATTTCTTTTGGTGGCGCAAAAAGTGCTGCTTACTGACCTCCACCCTCTTGAGTCTGATGTTCTCTGCTAAACTGATGGATGCCTACCGTGATGAGCACCCAGGGATCCGCATCGCCTACAGAACTGACGGGAACCTTCTAAACAGTCGGCGTATGCAGCCCCAATGCGTGTGTTTACGACTGCAGTCCATGACTTGCTCTTCGCAGACTACTGCACCCTTAACATCGTGACGAAGTAGGACATGCAAAGAAGCATGGAACACTTCACCGCAGGCTGCGCCACTTTTGGATAAACAACCAGTACAGCCTAAACGGTTGTCATGCACCAAACACCACCCAGCGCAAAATATAATGCTCCCCGAATCAATGTCAAAGGTGCTCAACTCAAAAATTTGGAAACATTTGCTTATCTGAGAAGCATGCTATCACGCAACACGAGAATCGATGACGAGGTTGCTCAACGGATCTCAAAGCCGGTCAGGCCTTCGGTCGGCTGCAGGCCTCCATGTCGAATCGCCACGGTATTCACCTGAACACAAAACTGAAGATGTACAAGACCATCGTCTTAACAACACTCCTTTATGTAGCGGAGACCGGGGCCGCCTACTCCAACCAAGCCAGGAAGCTGAATCACTTCCATCTCAGCTGCCTCCGCAGAATACTGAAGCTGAGATTGCAATACTGGAGCCTGGACACGGAAGTCCTGGAGTGGATTGGAATCCTCAGGATCCGCGCCTTGCTGTGACAAGAACAAATGCGATGGAGTGGCCACCTAGTACGAATGGACGAAGATTGACTACAAAAACAACTTTTCTATGGATATTTCTCTACGGGTGCTCGCCGATAGGGAGTCCAAAAACGACGCTAAATGGACACTTCAAAGAAATCTCTGAAGCAACTGCAAATCAACCTGGTGTTCAAGGAGGACCTGGCGCAAGAAAAATTGACATGGAAAAGATCCGCGAAGATTTTTGCAGCAGTATACGAAATCAACGGTATCGCTGCTGCTAAGGCTAAAATAGTGGCTCGTTAGTCACATGCGCCCCGGATCGACACCGCCAATGCCCAAGCCCTGCCAGCGTGCCCACAATGTCAACGCACATTCCGCGCGTAATTCAGCCTGGTCGGACATCTTCGAACTCAATGCAGCAAAAATCCTACAACATCAACCTCTGTCACACCTGCCTCAGACCCCATGACGACGACCAAACCAACCCCTGAGGACTGTTTCAACGATGCCCCGCCACCCACGATCACCGACAGCATCCTTCCTCCTACACCCCCTGCGCCGATCATGGTGAAGAACACCGCTTGCTACACTCCCACTACCACAGTAGCCACCTCCGACTACCTGCCACCTGCTAACCTCAAGACCTCCACCACCCCCAGTTCCAGCAATGGGGACTAGGTACTAACCTGTTCTCATTGCGATCACGCATTCACCTTACACATCGACCTGGTCGGTCACTTGCGATTCCATTACACAGATACTGGCAAATTAGTGCCTGGAGCACCAACGCACAGCAGAGACCGCCGCGTCCAGTGCCCTCACTGTCCACGCGCATTCACTCACCGCATGGGCCTGCTCGGTCAAATGCGCATACACGAAAGCACATCTGCGGTCTTCTTGACTCGGTCATGACACCGGGCGCAGACGGGGGAAGAGGAGAGAGTGCGGTAGCTTCATTGCATGGCTACTATCATTTAAAACGAATCTACGCGCAAGTCACCGTTCCTGCACCACCATTCTGTGGAGCATAAAGTGGACATCGTCGGAATACGACGATCAAACTGTTGGAAGAAGCAACTTTATCCAAAACCTTTTGTTGCTCTTAGAGCTTACCTTGTGGACAGCCATTAGGTTTATGCGCTCAAGATGCACATTGCAGTAGTATTGCAAAAGGCCTTCCGAAAGCAAAAATTGCTTGAACACACATTTCGGCATATTTTCAAGTTCTATGACTTGAATCACAGCAGTTATTCTCCCACTTCCTCGATGTACTATGGAGAACGTACAGTGTGCGATATTCTTCAAGAGGTAGGCGGCAACCTGCTCCAAATAAAGTCCATTCGTTGGGCGTGGGCAGTAGTCAATACCTTGGTATAAAATGACAAGGGGTAGCATAAAGGTACAACATAAGCTCTTTGTTTTGTGGGATTATTATAACGATTTTGTCGAGATGTTCTTATTGGCACCAAATCATAAAAATTGGATGTTCCTAAGCTGAGGGTCTAATATCCAAGTCAAACCATTTTCAGACTGTAAGAAAGCAACTTATTTAAGTAAGGTTAACATATTTTTCCAAGGTTTGTGTCGGATATTTCAGACAGGCTTTCGTAAGAACGTCGTTTCTCGGATAGTAAACAGGAAAAAATTTAAGGTAATAAAAGTGCATTTTTCTCAAGAAACATGGTTTACTTACTGTTACTGTGTGTGCAAGCTAAGCTGCGGTTTATCTCTAAAAACAAGATGAATAGTGCCAAACACATTGGAAATGAGCGGTTTAGAAAGCCACATTTAGAACCTTTAAATAAATGAAGATGCTCAAGATTTTACCAATAACAATTTGCCACCTCTTTCAATTTGATTGGTTTGTGGAAACTTGATGTATTTTGCATTTCCTTCGTAGAGGATGGCCATAACAAACATCAGAAGCGCTCATTTCAGTTCCATTAAATCTACAACCACTTCTTGATGTATTATAGCATATCATTATTATGGGGCTTTCAGTTCGCTTGAATTCGTTATTTTATGAAAGATAAATCAAAAGTGTGAAACCCGATCATGGTTCGAAGTGATTAATTATGCAGGATTTTATTAGTAATTATTATGTAGCGGAATTCAAACATATTTCTGTCATGCCAAGAGGCTGGCTTTTGAACGAAATTCATAAGGAACTACACTATTTAAAAATGGTATGTTTATTAGCATTGGTTTTTTATCGGTGTCCGATACTTTTATCTTCTAGACAATATGCAGAACGCATATATTCTTGCAAGAATTTGGAAGAAACTAAAGTCTTCTTCAAGCGGTTAACATGAGGATATATTTCCATTTATGAAATTCTTTTTGAGACCGTGAATTGTTCACTCAAAAAGCATATTTACTGTTCCCTGATTAATGCGGTTTCAAAATTATAAACTTGGTCCACATACATTTTAACCTCTAATGAGCACTACGTGAGATTTCCTTTATAGCGTAGAGAGGTGCGAATTTCTATAGATGGAATCGACTCAGCATGTATTTTGGAACCCTAACGATAAATGAAATGGTAGGACGACTTCACAATTATTCAATAACTAAAACGATTTTTTTAAAATTGAAGCACCCATTTCTTCGTATAAAAAATCGAAGGAGACGCAGGTTGCTAGGAAATCAGCACAATAAATAATATTATTGCGCGTGTACTTTTTAAAATATATTAAAACCTTTACCAGCATCGAGAACCATATGGGAGAATTTTAATGTAACATCAACATCATGTAGTTCTGAAAGGAACTCGTGGGAATTCTGACGTGACTGAAAACAGGCGGCAGAGTTATTCGTATAAAAAGCCCGTTCAGATAATCTTTTGAGGCTCAAAAATACATTTAAGAATTTTTGTAAACATTTTTTGAGCCAGAATATCTACCGTTTTTTCATCATGGGTACAACTTAAGTAGCATGGTTGGTAAACTTGGGGGATCTTTTTTAGATTATTTCGTTTAAATTTGTCCTTGCTTCATATATAGATGATAACAATCCCAAAATGAATGTCAATACCAGCTCAAAAAATGATCAGCCAGAAGTTTCGAATGCTCACTCGCACACATCATCAGATACAGTAAGAACGATCTCCTTCCTTTGTTCAGTTTCCCGGATGCTGCGTGGTAACGCCAATCTACCCGCCTCTTCGAGCTGAACGGTTGCATTTTTCTTGTAGTTATTTCTTAGAAAAACCACCAAGTTCACCTTTTAGGGTTTAGGGTCTATATTTAAAAAAACTTCTTCCTTGTCTGATTATATGTGATCCTTATTTTAGAAAAGTTGATTTGCACGATTAAAACCACAGTACCTAGATCCTAAAATGTGAGCAATGTAAAACTTATTACGCTTTGCTATTTGTCGGACACTATCCATTACGTCAGATGCTCGATATAGCCTTTACGGAAAACTAATTCGCTCTCGAGTATTTTTCATAGTTTTAAGCACAACTGCTTTAAGAATTTAGTCACAATTAATTGAAACGAGACAGTCGGTTGACCTCCTACATTTTGCTGCTGCATAGAGGCAAGACTGAGTTTCCAATAATTGGCTTGCTCAAGGGATTTTTTAAGAACACAAACAGGTGTCGGTCGCTCGGCTGGCTGCTCAGAACACGGCAAAGGACCGGCGGGAATTTTGGTTGTGCGTGCTGTTCACTGCAGACTGAAGAGACGGGCATATAGCTGTAGGTGTTCTCATCAGTCGCAACACGGCCTGGAATTCTATGACCTCACAGATCACAGTGGTTGTAGTTTTACGCACAAGGCAATTCGCATAGACGTGTCATCTGTCTGCAGTTCACGACTCCCGTTAACCCAGCCATGACCAGCCTATTTCGTAATAGGGTTAACACGGTTAACGCCATGTGCAAGATGAAAGGTAGCTTACTGCTGCTGTTCTGTGTCCCTCTGTCTAGTTCAATGTCAAAGGTTACCGCCGAATATACATCCGATAGTTTTATCTGCCCACCTACCACACAATACCTTCAGTCTTACACATTTTGAGCCGGTCGAAGGAAATTTGTATTCAGTCCTTTTATTGTTCCTTTGGACAACACTACATTTTCCATCAGATATTGTCACCTAACGAAATGGCATATCTAAAATTTACGCAGCTAGCTGTATTTGACCCACTCGATGGTCCATTTAATCATCGTTTAAATAAATGTGTGTTTTAAATGAAAGAAGGCGACCGTATTTAATGATCAGTTTCACATCTACCCAAACAGGTTTGCAGTTAGTTGATAACGATGGAATATTTTTTTCAAAGGATACCTTGAAACGAGAGCATAAACGTCAGGTTATCGTCTAAATTAAGGAGCCATGCAGGTTATTAATGAATATATTACGCACGTAAACGTTTGATGCAATAATACCAGTTAAAACCTTGTATTCAAATAAACACATGGCAAGTAATGCGCATAACTTTTCTCAAGGCACTGTCACAGCGTATATGAGTACCTAGGCGTTATAGTCTGACATTCAATCTGCAAGACAAAACGCGTTGTCTACGGAGGAACTTAAGGGGAAACATGGGCATTGAAAAACATGAGCAGGCCCTCAGCAAACCTTACTCAGGTAGGGACGATCGGTGTGCGATCCTTGAAATGTCTGTGTTCACCTTTAACTCATTACTTTGGCAAGACAACGAGCTCATGCCACAGTGAGTAGTGTGCTGGACTTCTAACCAAGGGGTCGCGAGTTTGAGCTTTGGGCGCCACAGCGCCTGGGATTAGGTAAGGTTGGCTGATGACGGCTAGTAAGCCCGAAATGGCCATTCCAGTCTCCCTTGTCTTTGCCGGTAATATAATTCTGCTGTTCTGTTTCTGGTATATGGACTCCCGTGAATAATCGGGTAAATAATTTCTGAAATTATTAAGTGCAGGAGATGGAGTCATGTGATTCGGACAGAAACCGCATAGAGAACGTTAGGGGACCCACTGAGGAGCCGAACCCCTCGTTGCTGTGTCACACAGCAGCAGAAACATCGGCGAAACACATGTCTGGGCTTTTAGCTAGTATCTATGACTGAAGTACGGTATAACGTCTTTGCCATATAAGATTCATACTACTTGTAGTACTACTTGTTTGTAGAATGGGCATTACGTGGTTATTCCACAGTGGTTGATTGTCTTCGACCCAAATGTTCGTTGAAATTGCGGGTCTGACCCAAAAAGTTCATGTGCGAATCACCTGACTCCATCTCCTGCACTTAATAATTTCAGAAATTATTTACCCGATTATTCACTGGAGTCCATATACCAGAAACCGCATAGAGAACGCTGGGGGACCCACTGAGGAGCCGAACCCCTCGTTGCTGTGTCACACAGCAGCAGAAACATCAGCGAAACACGTATCTGGGCTTTTAGCTAGTATCTATGACGGAAGTACGGTATAACGTCTTTGCCATATAAGATTCATACTACTTGTAGTACTACTTGTTTGTAGAATGGGCATTACGTGGTTATTTCACAGTGGCTGATTGTCTTCGACACAAATGTTCATTGAAATTTCGGTTCTGACCCTAAAATGTCATGTCCGAATAACCTGACCCCATGTCCTGCACTTAATAATTTTAGAGATTATTTACCCAATTATTCACTGGAGTCCATATACCAGAAACCGCATAGAGAACGCTGGGGGACCCACCTAGGAGCCGAACCCCTCGTTGCTGTGTCACACAGCAGCAGAAACATCAGCGAAACACGTGTCTGGGCTTTTAGCTAGTATCTTTGACGGAAGTACGGTATAACGTCTTTGCCATATAAGATTCATACTACTTGTAGGATTACTTGTTTGTAGAATGGGCATTACGTGGTTATTCAACCGTGGCTGATTGTCTTTGACCCAAATGTTCATTTAAATTTCGGGTCTGACCCTAAAAAGTCATGTCCTAATCACCTGACTCCATGTACTGCACTTAATAATTTCAGAAATGATTGTCCCTATTATACCAAAAACCCATAGAGAACGCTGCTGTGTCGAGCAGCAGCAGAAATATCAGCGAAATCACGTGTCTGGGCTTTAAGTTAGTATCTATGTCGAAAGTACGGTATAATGTCTTTCCTATATAAGATTCATACTTCTAGTAGTACTGCTTGTTTGTTAGCATGGGCATTACATGGTTATTCCACAGTGGTTGATTGTCTTCGACCCAAATGTTTATTGAAATTTCGGGTCTGACCTGAAAAAGTAATGTCTGAATCACCTGCAGCCGGTCCTTTTTAACGACAACAAATTTGTCGTCTACATAACGCATCCATAATAAAGGATTAACGAACAGAACGGCCACGGGGTCAAGTTTCTTCATTGTGATTTCGGCAAGAAAACCAGAGATATATGATCCCATCGGAGCT
>WEDG01009229.1:0-14058 GCA_017591395.1 Schistocephalus solidus | reverse complement strand
TTTGTCGGTTCCATTTCATCATATGCAACACGTCGCTATGCAACCGCCTGCGAGGGCTCTAGTTTAAGCTCAGGGCACAACGGAACATGCATGTTCCTTAAGCAGATCGGTGAGCCCCACACTATCATCATATTTCCCTGATCACAACTGACAAAACAACGAGCCCGTGGCTCAATGGTAGAGCATTCGACTCAAATACCAAAGGTCGCGGGTGCGAATCCCAGGTGTGCCACACTTGGGATTGGGTATGACTGGCTGATGACGGCTAATAAGCAAGAAATGGCCATTCCGGTCTCCCTTGTCTTTGTCGGTTCCATTTCATATATATATATATATATATATATATATATATATATATATATGTAACTAAGTATATATATATATAAAGTGAAAAGCTGACATCCCAAAAAATACAGTTGAAATTGAATCCGTTCTATGGGAAATGGAGTTTTATTGTGTTAATTTTCAACACCGGTTCTCCGGGTCGTCGTCAAACGCAGGCGGGTAGCAAATGTGGCAAAAACAGTTGACACCGTAATCATGCGAAAAAAAATCGATACTGGCGTGAGCATTGGCACCATTGAGTGGCCGCCGTGTGTATCAGCCTGTCCTGATTGGTTCTCGTTTCTTCTATTTCTCCTTGAGATATCTTTACGCCGCATCCAACTCGATATGTCTGTTGATGCATGACTCATCTGAATGCATCGCCTCGAAGAACTCTTGACCTTTATTGGAGGAACAGGCAGCGACAATCCGAGTTTTGTCCCAAGCGAAGGTGTGCCCGGTGTCTAGAGTATGCATAGCGGTTTGGGACAGATGGCCCGCCTCTTTACTGCCAACTGATGTTCATAGATGCGTGTAGAGGCGGATTTGCCTGTCTAACCACAATACACTGCATCATATGCTACACACAAGATCTTGTAGATGACTTCTTTCTTGTCCAAATAGTTGACCCTATCCTTAGGGTGGACAAGCTGGGTACGCAAAGTAGTTGTCGGTTTGTGCGCCACATGAATTTGGTGCTTCCTTAGGTGTCTTTCGACGAGTTCAGACACATTCTTAATGTAGGGAAGGGTTTGCCATGTATTTATTTTTGGCGCCTCGTTAGAACTACTTGGTTCCTTTTCTTTCGACTTCTGTCCTTTCATGTATCGGCGTACAAAATCCTTAGGGTATCCGTTCTACGAAAATAATTCACATAAGTAATTCAGTTCGATTCGGTAGCCTTCTTCGTCGGAGCAATGTGTTTTTGCTCGACTGAGTAGACTGGTGACAGCACTCCGTTTGTGAGCGATAGGCTGATTGCTCTCATAAGGCAGAATAACTTTGGCATACGTTTCCTTCCGATAAACTGATGTGCGTAGTGTTCCGTCGGTCTTTCGTTGTACGAGAACATCCAGGAATGGGAGTTTATTGTCAACTTCCTTTTCAAGTGTAAATTGGATTCCCGGGATTGTGGAGTTGATGGTGTAATGGAACATTTCCAGTTGTTCCTTTTAACCGACAACAAATGTGTCCTCTACATAACGTAGCCATAATTTAGGATTAACTAACGGAAGAGCCGTGGCCTCGAGTTTCTGCATTGCGATTTCGGCGAGAAAACCAGAGATGGGTGACCCCATTGGAGCTCCCTTTTCAGTTGCTTATAGCATTTTCGGTCGAATGAAAAGTTAGTTTCTAAAACATAGGTCCATGAGTTCGAGTACGGCCGCTGCTGGAACATCCGTATCGTGGGACAACAGAAGTTACTTTGTGTATTGTTTTGCTAGTGTTAACGGTATAGACGTGAAGAGGGAAACAACATCGAAGGAGACCATTATTTCATCTGTGGAGACTTTGGTTCCTTTTAATTTCTTTAGAAACTCCGTTGAATTCTCAATTGAGGTTTCACAATTCTTCATAAGCGGATGAAGCTTTTGGAATAACCACTTGGAAATTTTATAGTTGGGCGCACCGATCAAGGACACTATAGGTCGCAGTGGTACTTCAGTTTTGTGGACTTTAGGCAGTCCATAAATCTTCGCGATGGTTGGTTGCGTTTGTCGCAGGGATTTAGCAATATTTCCTGACAGTTGCTTCTGCCCTGTGAGACGTTTCAACATCTTATCAATAGATGAATTCTGTATCGTTGTACCACTGCACCACGAGATCGTTGTCTTGCCGGTTTCGATCAGGAATATTAACAATTGCAGTTGGGAGCTCACCATTCGGTTACAGGACTCACTCGTCCCGTTGTGCTTGGGGTTAAATCTCAAGCCCCGCCAGCAGCCGTAAGGCAACTAAGTTTATAGCAGAATAACATGACCGACAAAGACAAGGGAGACTGGAATAGCCATTTCTTGCTTATTAGCCGTCATCCGCCAGCCATACCCAAACCCAGGCGCTGCGGCGCCCGAGCCTCGAACTCGCGATCTTGTTAGGCAGAAGTCCAACGCTCTACCCACTGCACCACGAGCTCGTTGTCTTGCCAGTTTCGATCGGGAATATTACCAATGGTAGTGGGGCGCTCACCGATCGGTTACAGGACTCACTCGTCCCGTTGTGCCTTGGGGCTAACACTCAAGCCCCGCCAGCAGCCGTAAGGCAGCTAAGTATATAGACAGATGACATCTTAACGTGCCTTAATGTATATGGATTATCCTCCAAAATCATTAATATAAGAATACTTCCAACGTAATATATTGAAGCCACGAAGGTTCTTTTTGAAAAAACAGGCAATTTTGTTCTGTAATTTATTGATGATAACTCCTCAATTTGTCGCCAGACTTGAAGAAATGTGATAAAATCAGTTCATATTGTGACCGTGCTGCAAACATTGGTACGTATCAGTTGCCTACGCCAAAAAGTGGCCACCTTGTGTATAATTACTCACTGATCAGTTCTTTTCTCTTTTTTTCCTTAAATATTTTCTACACGGTATCTTAGTCAATGTGTTACATGATTCCTCAAATCGTATGGATTCAAGAATCTTTCAGCCATTATGTAGCGTTGATCAACTTAATAAGAAGCTAGTCTTCGGGAAAATAAGGAGCGATGTCTGTGTTGGCTTAATTATGGGCAACTGGGAACGCACATCCACACGCATCCACAAACAACAACTAGTTGACAAGAGGGCTGATCATTTGTCCAAATAGACCATGCACCATTAACAAAAAAGGGTTGGCAAATGCTTTCCGAAGTTCCGATTTGATCTTAAGTTATATTTTTTGGGATGACATTCATAAAATAATTATAAAAAAATGCATTTCCGATATTTGGCTTACATTAAATTATGAAGCTTATTTATGTAAAATTTCCTTCACGTCACAATCCGTAATTTTTTTAGCTTAATACAAGGTACAAATTCAAATAAAAGTTCTGCATCTATTTGATCAGTCATTTGAAATTCTATCTCTTCAGACATTACTTGACAATATATTTCCTATTTGATCGCAACATAGATAAACTAAGATAAACTTTTATCGTTCACTTTAAAGTTTAACTTAGCATTCTTTTAAATTATTCTCGATGTTTTCTGTTTTTTATTTCTAAAATATTTTCAAAGGAACGTTTTTGTTATACTCTATTGCTAAATAACGATATGTGTGATATTAAAGAAATATATGATCCAGCATACTTTTGGGATTAAATTCTAATATAATCTTATTTTAAAGCTTCGTAAAACAACTTATAAGGTTATTTTAAATTTTATGGAAAAAATAAGAAACGTAATTGCACCTGCATTGCACCTCTTCCTCAAATGAACCAGGGCAGTGACAAGAAATTTGAAAAAACATAGCTAGTCAGAATATATATATATATTTGCATTTTACTTCCTGATTAGGACTGATGATTTTGTCAGATACAAATTGTCATGAAAGGTTTAAATCTCCCGCTGACAGGATGATGTGATTGAAAACGTTGTAGGCTAAACAACCACAACTTGTCATGCTACATGAGTAAATGCAGTGGACCGTGTTCTTCTTTCCACTGAGAAGGAACGAGAATAGTACAGTAAGGTTTGCAAAACTGGCGGGTCATAGAAAACATAACTTATATCAAAAGGACTCATATGTTTATTAAAAAACAGATTTGCATTATTATACTAAGGCATTTGTGCACAAGCTACGCTCAAAATCAGATAAACTAAAAAATGCGATAAATGAAAATTGAAAATCTTTAAAATATCACAAAACAGCATAAATAGCGATTTCAAAATGAAAAGAGCATGAAATGATACATGATTCATTCGTTATATAATGAACAAAATGAAAAAACAATAACTGGTTTAACATGTGCAATTTATATGCACAGCACTGCATGATGCAGGAACGAGTGTCCAGCATTAAACTCAACAAAAATTTTACTAATGATCATGTGTTCCTTGCATTCTGAAAAATAAAAGCTCACTGTTCATTTAACACAACCCAGGAAATGATTAATAATAAACTTGTTTCAAGCAAGCTTTACGCACTTAATAATGTATTGATACGTTAAACTGCGAAGTGCTACAAATAAGAGACTATCATATTTTTTCTGGAAGATAAATAACTATGTGACAAAAGTTACTTAACTTCAATTAATGATAGTTGAGAATAATTCTTTATAATTTTCTCATGTTATAAACTTTTTAAATATGGTCTAAATAGTTAAAAACGGTTTACAGAAAAAACCAACAATTATGTAATCATATTCAACCTCATTGAATGGAGACGCTTATATCGTTTTTATCAGTAGCCAGAATCGTTTATAGAAACTAACAAACATTGGGATGAATTAGAAATAATGTACCGGATGTTTTAGTTAAAGTTTTTCCTTTCAAAGCGAAACACATATGTATGATAAGCAGTGGTCAGAATTTAAATGCCTTACATTAAATTTGTGACTTTAAGATTTAAAGAAAACTCTCGTGATAAAGTATAGCATAGAGTTAAGCTGCACCATCAAAAAAACTTTTGCAAACCTTTTTAAATAGAAATCCTCAGAATTTAGCTACTACGCATACGCTTGACACAAAAAAAATTTGGCGGTCACGACTTGCGTATCTTGCAAGTTCGCCACCTTTTATGATATAAAAATCTAACTTAGCACAAAAAACATTTGCTAAAATTAAATTTGTGTTTTATATATACGTTTTAAGAAAGAAATGGTCTAAACGTTATTTATTTATCAAGGTTAAATTGAAAAATCGTCATAAGTTTTATCAAATTTAATAACCAAATCCTTTTATTTTTTGGAATATAAGTCATTTTTTATAAGCCGCATAACTTAAGTGCATCAATCGTAGGCGTAAGGCCCCTATTTCAACTATGGATAAATCAATTTTTCATGATTTACTTTGTATGAATTTTAATGTGAGTCCTAACAGTAATTTATATTCAGTATCATCCAAAAGAACCAGGATCAGTTTATAGAATGCGATGAAACATCTATCCTATATCCCATAAATGACTTATTTTACACTTTTTCAAATATTTGAATAATGAAAACGACCAAAAAAATTATTTTCGGTTCAAAAACATTCAGTCTAGTCTCCTGTATTAAACATGTGAATCACCGATGCACTGTTTCAGAAAATAAACTTAAAAAACCTACTTACCCTCTAATTTTTTGGCATAACCAGTTAAGGTTAGGTGAAGTGGGATCTTGATAAATTATATTAAAAAATTGACGGTCACATGTGGCACTATATGAATTTAACCTTGAAGACAATACAATTGCCAGTCCAAACCCTCATATCATGGAAATTGAAATATTAATAGCTACTCATATTTATGATTTTTGTTTCAATTTACCTTTGCAAAGGCGTTCACTTTTCTTTACGGTTCATACACTCATGTCCAGTTTAGATGGCCATAAAAGACATCCATTTTGGATATGGACTCATGACAGCTTTGGAGAGGAAGGCATGCCTACAACGCTCATGGTAATAAGGCATCTCAGCATGCCATTTATCTGAGATTAAAATCAACTCCCTTTAGATTACTGCACTGCAAATTAAGGTATAAAAATTATTAAAAGATAGTATAAGGGTTGTCAGTAAAGGACCTTTAAAGCAATCACAGATAATCTCATTATAATTTACGAATGACTAGACAAATGCAAACAATTAAACTTATTATCATCGTCAAGCATAAAATAACATATGTAGAGCTAAAAAAATCAATATTTGAGAGTGTCTCATACTTCCGTCAATATCAGAACCTTGTGAAACGCGAACCCTACTGGAACCTGATTTTATTTTCACATTTACGTCACATTTATAGCCTTCCTCAGTGCAAGGCTTATTATCTATCAAAGTCGGCAATTCTACGCGGACTTTTGTCGACGGAATGTTGACCAGGACGTCCTGTGCATGCAATTGACTATCCACTTTAATACTATATAGTTCAGTTAATTTAGTACAGAGGTCAGAGTGTTGACCCCAAGAGGCTTGGTTACAATGGTCAGAGAACAAATGTTAATTTCCAGTATAAGCTTTAATATTCACATTATTTCTTCAATTTTGGTAACAAAGTGCCTTCTTGTATGCTTTTGTAGCACATTTGTTACAGATGTAAATCTGTCATATAAATAAGTGCTCAATTAATATACGCTCCAGCGTCTTTAAATGCAGTTTCAACCAAATATTTTATAGTTTTCTGCTCCCTGAATCGCCTACAGTAATTTACCAGGCATAGGCCAACATTCGATTTACGTTGCATTCCTGTTTTCACACAGAAAATGATGGACAGTTGCCTTGAGGCTCAATCACGTTCCAAACGCTGCTCATGATCCTGCATATGCTTCCACCAAAACTTCATTCTGAGCGCGTAGTGACAATGAACAAGTGAAGGGCCTCTGGTGATGATAAATCGTCCGTTCCATTTCTTTGGGGGCAGAGGTACCTGTTTGGCAGAGTTGTACAGTTTTTAAAAAAAAAATCGGATAACTGAATTTGAAGAGCAATTACTAACACGGGGGATTAACGAAGCCTCACTCTTAGTATCATGGAAATGCAAATAGATACTCATATTGAGGAGTTTGTTTAAATTTGCGCTTGTGAATAAGTTCACCAATCTGTTCTGTAATAAGCCTTCAATGAACAAATATGTGCACTAAATTAGTTAGACCTGATAGTATTCCTGTGGAATTAAGGCATACTTCCTAGAAAATCAAGTTTTCATGATAAGCTCACTAAATTCAATTCAAATATGTCCATCACAAAATACACGAGATGAACCTACAGAGAAATGATGACTTTTCTTAAAGTAGGACTTTTTACTTAACTGAATTAAGCAGATGATAACCCTCCAAGAATGAGTGCTTCATCATAGTATTTCGAAGTTATAGTAGTTGTGAAAATGCAAAAATTGTGTGATATGTCTTTCTCGGCAGATTGGGACATCTGCCGTGTGAAATGTCTAATAAGGACTCATTTTGGTTTGCACTCTGAATGACTGTTCTGTCTGCGTTCAATCGAGCAGCCCTAAAAGGAGCCTTTATTTCTATCTTAAAATGTTGCCAACCTAAACAATGAATAGTCCACATCTGTCGCCGGTGTTTCGAAAGTTAACTGAATAAAAGGAACATAAACTGCTACTGGAAATTTACAAAAAAATATCTTAAACTTAAGAAGTAATCTGGAACTCAAAGTGAAAGGCTTTGACATACTGACATGGAAAGCACTGTTATTGCTTCCATATTCGTAGTGCATTTTGATTCAAAAATTAAACTTAACTGTAGCAGATATAACAGCTTCGCTATTCTGCTTTGCATGAAAAATTGATATCCAGACGTATGGCGCAAATTTTCTAGCGTTTAAAACACTCATTTTAAAAGGAGTTTTTAGAACTGATGACTAAAGGTAAAATATATGGACAGGTCAGTGAAGTTATTTTGTGTTGAGATTGGGATTTTGACATTGGTTTGTTAATGGTCATAGATAAATAAGGGGATTCACCTATCTCCTACTCCCACATGGCTCGCTATCAATTCCCGGCAGCCAGCGAAGAGCGACTTGTACTATAAGCAGATGAAAACGTAACAAATTCGACCCTTCGTAGTCCTTAAATCCTCTTGGTACTGCACAGTGTTGTTTCAGCGTATTTCACACAAGTACTATTCAGGTTCAGCGTATTTCACACAAGTACTATTCAGATTCATTTTATGAGACGTAAACACGCAGACAATGCCAAATGCGTTCCCCAACATAGTCTGCTCCATTTATTGGGGCAGGTGTCCTCAAATATAAAATTGCTAGGGAGCATGGTATAAAAATTGCTAATCAACCAGTATCTGTCGCTCTGCGAACATGTCTCGTTTTCTAGGCGGTTTGGTAGTAGGAGTGTTTGAATTGGTTGGCGACCTCTCACTTAATAGTTAACGGACTCACTACTGCCGTTACGTCTTATGGTTCACTCAAAAGGTGCGTCAACAGTCTCACAGAGGATTTTCTGAAAGGCAGATGAAAGGAAGTGCAAGTTAAATTGGACATTTTATAATTGATCTTTGTTCTACCAACAAAATAATTTCCACCGACATGGCAGCCTTGGGTTGCATAAAAATTTGGTCGAGTTTTTGGCCAACTTAGATTACACCCTAGAAACTGGCCGATTTCCATACCAGTAGTCATGTTTGCCTGTAGAAGTTCAGTTTGATAACCCAATGAGAATGATATTAACACCTATTATCATCTTTTTCAGCTAACTTATGTGACTTGGTTCGGTTGTTTGCTCTAGTTTGCTGCTTTATAATATAACCACCGAGCAAGACATTTCCATCCTGCCAGTTTAAGAGTAAGAATATGGGAATTTGATGTCATATTTCCGTACCAGAAGAAAAAATGTTTCCTTCAGCTATTCTGTCCGCCAGTTAAGTATCCTGCGTTTAAATTGTGACTTCCGATCACTGAAGTCTACCTTTACGTCAAGGTTTCTATTTTTGGGTCGGCATGCATCGTGCAATTATTTAAAAGACAAATATTTGCTCGCGCCTGCGTAATGTACTGAAATATGTTATTAAGAATAAAAAAAGAAAAAAGCAGCGTGCATCTACGACCGACAGCTTATTCTGTTGGAACGTAGTGTATATATTACATTGCTGGAATCTTTAATTTTCATAAGCCTAGTGATGCGAGACCTATCGCATTATATCTGGCCTTTTCGTCACGAAGAAGCCAATGGTGTGCATTTTTTAATGGATTTTATAAAGAAACTTGCAAAGTGATACATATCAGAAGTGCGTAAAGACATCCCAGTGTAACAGATAACCGTCAAATATCTAAATATGCAATGGGACGAATATTATTTAAAGACCGCTGAAAACTGTCGTGAAAAATCCAATCCATCCCTAGAATGGATGACTGGTGTTTGTGGCACAACCAACCGTTAAAAAGGTGCAATAGGTTTACCGCCTGCCTCCAACAGACGTCTTAATTTGAATAGTTTTCCCTAATAAATTAGCAGTAATTAAATACCTCAGGAAAGGAAAAACCCAAACACTTATGTTGAAGTCGACATAAGAAGACATATGCGTGCACATATACCAGTAATACAACATATATTTTAAGCAAGCTAATGCGATAAGGAAAGTTTATGTTTTTCTGGTTTGATGGCCCGGGTAGCAAGGTCGCGACTGGAATAAATTTGAGAAGTGACAATTCATGACCAAGTAATTGTTGTTTTGCAAATACATAATTTGTTATCGTCATAATCAAGCAAACAATAAATTTGTAAAAATCCGTCAATACCACAACGCCCGTGTGCCCTACTAGGTATGCAACAGACATAAAGCTTCATTGCGAAGGCTTCTACAGATGCACATATAATGGCAGCACACGCCAAAGCGTTAAACGCCTTAACCACTATATTGTTAAAGAAGAACTTCCATGTTTTGTGCCTGACACCAGCCACACGATGTTTGATTGAACAATCTCGGGGCTTATTACATTTTCAAACTCTACGAAAACTTCCTGAAAAAATAAGAATGCGGACCGCGCGTGTTTGATAATGATTATAGATTGGATCGAAATACTATTTATTTAAAGGAAAGCACCTTTAATTAATTGCTTGTGCAATTTATTAAGAGTCATATCTATCCTGAATAATATTTGCAAGCCACCGATGCTTGAGTTGCTTAGTTCCCGACAGGTTCGCAAGCAGACGTTTCTACCAGCAACATATTCATATGAACTTACTGAGCCAGTATACAACGAAATATTTAAGTGACAAACGATTGGTGTCTTCGACCGGGCTACCTTTGAGCTGTGCAATTACGTTTAAATGGAAGTCATTTTTCGTCACTTAACATATTCTGGGCGTTTTTCTTGAAAAGCTTAAAACGTGGTTCGGCTGGCCGCAAAGATTCAAAGATAACCTTTAATGGGTGAATATCATTGTTATGTTGAACACGTTCCCGAACGCGGGCTAAAGACACAGCAAGCGATATGAAGGCAATATTCATGATGAGAGTATTCATATTGCTACACCGAACTTTTTAAGGAAGAACTTGAAGGGGAAAATGCCCTAGCAACTTGTTACCAAGCGCATAATTAACGTTCACATTCACCTAAGGCACATATGATTGCACTACACATTTTTCTACAGAAATAGCCAAAAGTCAACTGGCAGCTGGAATGTTGGGGGAAGAGTGACAATCGCGTTAGCCGTGAAATATGGGAGTCATAGTTTAAGTAACTCCAGTCTTGTACCAAGTTCAATGAACTCCTCGACCAATATTCGATGTTCAGAGGTCAGTTTTGCCAAAGAAAGTAGTCAATCGGGGAGTACACAGGCGGGTATATATTCCGATGCTAGTTAAGTAAGTGGACGAGCAAGCATCCCAGCAACAACCAACATGGGTAATATTTTTTCAAAGGATTAATTCTCGAATGCTAAAACCTGCCCAATGAACACACTATATGGGCAAATCTCGTTGATGAAGGCGAAAGGCGTTCAGTATCTGCGTATACCGTAGCATAATGACTGCATCGTATAAATACTGCTGCCTCTTCTGATGGTTCGGGCTGAAACCGAGGGTCAAGCAAATTAAATTATCGGTCCAGTGATCACACCTTCTCCTTCTTACTTGCATTATAAGACTTGCATTTTCCCTTTTGTCGTAAAAGTTATATTCAATATCTATGAAATATGAGACCAGGTTATTATTAAGCAAAAACCAAAGAGTTTGAGGGCAAACGGTAAAAGATAATATGATTTGTGTTTTTGAAAGTTTTCAGAATAAAATCTTTAAGCGTGCACAAGTAAAATGACAGCAAAAAGTTTAAAGTTTATATCGAAACTCATCAAAACTACATACGGTCCTTGAATATTTTATTCAAAACATTTTTCGTCATTCCTGAAATTCAATAACGGAAGCTCTTGAAATCTTGAAAATCGAGCACACTGAAAAATGTTTAAACCAGTCACACAGAAATAGACTTTTTTCCGTTTATGACAGGAATGACAGTTTCCTGTCTGCAAAATTTTAAATAGAAAAAAGTTGTGGCTTGGTATAAACTTTTAAAAAACCGATAAGCAAACAGGCAATGAAGAAAATAATTACCTGATTTCTAAAGGTTCCGTGGTGTCAGCGGTTCAATTAACGAACAAGATGAGACATTTTCGATCATGAGCTCACTTGAGATCTTAAGCTCTTGGTGAAATCTCTACTCGAATTAAACGCTTGCAATCAAGAAGGCCCACCAGAGTGTGTCAATGACATGGAGCTTATTTTGTAGTGTACGTTTTTAATATATATATGGTTACGCATGTAAGTTTTTTTCAAGGACGTAAGATATATTGCATTTGATTTTGCGTGTGGGCAAGGTTTTTCTGAAAATTAAAATTATTTAATTCGAATGAATTCTGTAAATTTTGCGGAATGGCAATAAGAAATTAAGAAATTCAGAGAGCTAACCGAATGTTAAACAATGGAAATTTCTTTTAAAATCTTTTTGCTATGGGTGGTGTAAAATTCCATTTTCAGCAATTCTGTTAATAAGGTGGCAGTTTGAATTTGTAATTTTTTTATCGACAGGAAATTTTTTATCCTCGATACCCAGGGAGATGTTTCATGACGTGGTCTGATTTGATCTTAAAATCATAATTTTGTTTAGGTAAAACGAGCCCCGATACTGATTTCAATAGATGTGAAAAACGAAAAATGTTCACGTCATGCTTTTCTTCTCTCAAAATTAGCATCAGTTACTCGCTTGCGATTTCTGGCCACGAGATAAAAGATTTTTCTAAATTTAAGTAATTTTTTAATGCACTTCTTTATGTTAACTCTGAATTAAGTTTGATCAATCGCATTTAATCGTAAAAGATCTGGTCAACGAGGGATCTTCGGCCTAAGGTTCAACTTAGTCTTGAAACATACGTCAAGTTCGAATCTAATGCAATCAACCTGAGTTTGCAGATTTTAAGAAAAATATCATTTTAAGACCATGGTTTTTATTAAAGGATATTAAACTATCTGTCAGATGTTGCCATTTTTCACCTGCAAAAAGACGTTTGAGCAGCATTTTTAAAAGAGAAGAAAGTTATATTTTAGCTAACTGCGTTACTGCCTTTAAATAATTTTATTGATGGCATTATGCAGAACATTGGCTGCTCGACCTCCCATTAAGTAAGTAAGTAATCTGTAAAACGTGAACAAAAATGATTGTACCATATGATAAAGTACCGCCAAAGGAAAGAAAGACCCAAATAATCAGTTATAACCAATCCCAAATGTGGAAATCCCGGTATTCAAACCTGTGACCTTCGGTTATTTGGTTGAGCGATCTACCAATGAGTCACGGGCTCGCCCTTCCATCGGTTGTGATGGGGAATATCAATGAGGAAGACCATGATATGCATGCCTCACTAGTTGCTATGCGACTGAATGTGGTGGCTCTAGATTCAGCGACAAAGAACAACACGATGATCAAATTCCGTTAATTAATCCGTAAGCGCCCTGTTATTATCAAAAAGTATCCCTCCATTTCTGTTTAAGCGCTTATAAACTTCCATTAACTGGTAACTTTACATCTCAACCCACCATGAACTTCTTAAATTTTCACGAAAGATTTTTTTATATATTCATGAGGTCCTTTTATTTGGTAGAAAAGATTGATGGTGAATTTTACGCTGTGGAAAGCATGCATCAACATTTTGGTTCCTGCAAGATAAATAAGCCGATGATATTCAGGTATCACTGTTATTCCATATTTCACTTTCGTAGTCCTGAAAAATTCACTTATTCCTCTGCCAATGCTGTCTTTACATGGAGAGTATTACGATTGTGAAAACATAAGGCATGCGGAATTGTAGGAATTAAAAAATCACTACAAAAACATTGTTTCAATAAGAAAAACGCAGGTTTTATTTCGATAATATATTTTGTTAATTATATCAAAGAAGCACGTTTGACAAACATTTTGAAAATCGCGTCAAATTTTCAATTAAGTATTGCAACCATTTGGGCATGAAAGATTTTTTTTCAATAGAAAATTTCGTGAGATGCATTTTATGCAAAGCATCAACTATTTAATTGATACAAGAAACAGTTGATAAAGTATCCTTGACATAATAGGTTAAAGGTTATTTTGCCTATAATTGTATAAATATATATATGATAGTGTGTCGCTCACCGATCTGCTTAAGGAACATTTATGTTCCGTTGTGCCCTGGAACTCAGACTAGAGCCCTCACAGGCAGTCGCTTAGCGACGTGTAGCACATGTTAATAATGGGGAACCGACAAAAACAAGGGAGAACGAAATGGCCATTTCTGGCTTATTTGCCGTCATCAACCAGTCATACCCAATCTTGAGTGTGGCACACCTGGGATTCGAACCCACGACCAGTGAAAAAACTAGAGTTTATGCTTTTAAAAAGTCAGGAAAATACACCTTTAGTCCCAGAGATCACATTTTCTTCTCATTTATATCCAGGGACACGCATCTTTGCTCCTATCAGCAATGTTTTCGGGCACGAAGCGCTTAAGTCCGCACGACTTTGGGAAACCTTTGCCCTTTGTGTGTCATCTTCGTACGCGCAAATCCTGTTCCTCCACAGATGCCTTGACAACTACGTGCTTCCGAAGAGCTTGTCTT
>WEDG01009228.1:0-33948 GCA_017591395.1 Schistocephalus solidus | reverse complement strand
CAGTTGACCGACCAGGCTGATGCCCGAGTTGAAGTTGTGGGCGCAGTGTGGGCAGGAGAAATCGGTAGATGCTGGGGGATGTCATTCATGGTAGTGGGGGTGGCAGTGGCGGTAAGAATTGCAGGAGCGGAAGGTGTGTATGGGATATCGGTGTTGTCGGCATTGTGGTGAATTCCGCTGTCATATATGCGCACATGACCGAATGGGCCCATGTGATGAGTGAATGCGCGAGGACTGTGAGGGCAGTGGAGGCGGCGATCTCTGCAGCGTGTTGGTGCTCCAGGCACTGGTTCACGAGTCTATGTACGATGGATTCGTAAGTGACCGACCAGGCCTATGCGTGAGGTGAATGTTCGGTCTCATTGAGGACAGTTTAGGAGAGAGCCCACATCGCTGGTGGTGGTGGTGGGTAGGGTAACAGGCGATGAGCATTGGGATGTGGTCTCTATAATGGTGGGAGAAATTGAATTGATACCAGGAGTGAGGGTTGGGGAGTCTGAAGGAGGGTGGCCAGAATTTGACGTAGAAGTTGGAATTGTCGGATTGTTGGTGCATTTCGTCCGAATATGTCCAACCAGGCCGATTCACGCGCGAAAGATACGTTGACAGCGCGGGCATGTTTTTAGGGCCTGGGCATCGACGGTGTTGGTCCTTGGGCGCTGGTGAATTTCGTGCCGCTGTTTTTGACCTTTGTGGCGGCTATCCGGTTGGCCTCATAGATTGCTGAACCAGTCTTCACTGATCTTCTCCATGCCGGGCTATCCTGGGCGAGGTCCTGCCAGGCCGCCGTGTTGATCTACAGTTGCTTCAGCGATTTCTTCAAAGTGTCCTCCTAGCGTCGTTTTAGACCTCCCTGTCGAGGCAGGTGGAGGCTCTTCAGAAGGTCATTGATACCCTGAGGAAGACAGGGCAGACGTCCCACGATGTCGTTCCGGATGGCAAAGGCTACACCAGCCTCGCGCCCCTCTGCCTATGGCTGGCTGCTCCAGAAGAAGGTGTAGCCGGCACCCACCTCCTCCAGCTGACCCTGCTCAGAGAGTCGGGTCTCGCTAAGAAAGCAACAATGTCCACCTTGTAGCGCGCCAGTTCCCGAGCGACTAGCAACGTCCTTCGTTCCGGCCGGTTGCTCCTATGATGGTCTAAAAGGAAACGAACATTCCAGGCTGCTAGTGTAAGTGGAATAACCCGAGCAGCCTGTAGGGGTAGGGCGAGGGGTGTGGGGATGGAGGGTATTGTTGCTTGTTTGAGTTTTACGACCATATATTTTGCGATCTGCCAGGCGTGGTCAGCTGCAGAAGACGTGTTACGCAACATTTTTAGGGCACCTTTTCTAGCCCCTTCCTCCGCGAGAATGCAAGCAGTGCTGTCCCTAAATAGGGTCTACTCGTACATCCCAGACGGCTGCCGAACTCCACTATGGGTCACAGTTTTGTTTTTAGTAAGAGAACGACCCGAGTTAGTCTAAGCCGACTACGGGGTTGCTATCGCCCCCACCGTAGGACTTTTTGGAGAAGGGGGAGGTGGGAAGTTCGGGAGTCAGACATACCAGGTGTGGAGGCACACACAACACCGGAGACCCTCACCTAGTTTATCCCGTCGGTCGTGATTGTTGCCCAGGGTGTGGCCGCTGGGAAGAACCCAACTTCAATGAGCCACAGGTGAGAGTTGGGCACCAGTTAGAGGCGGCCACAGGAGCATTCACCACCTGTACGAGACAAATGGAGCGACCAAATGATATATGTTAGGTGCTACCCCTAACTAGTAGTACCGATACACCCGGGGCAATACACACACACACAGAGGGATTTTTACACCCAGGCAGTGCATGCACATAGACATACCCACACTTCAGGCTATTAGCGTTCAGGTCATCGTTCGGCGAACAAATCGTCATTTTATCGAAGCTCCATGCCCATTCCAAGGAACAAACCAACAGGCCATGCAAAGCATAGCGGTCTAAGAAGACAAAAAGAAAGTGCCAGTGAAGGTTCCCATGATGGTGGTCTATCCCAGATCCGAATGGTCAACCTCACTGACGGCCGTATGAGAGAAAATGGCTCCCAACGAGCCTCCAGGATACTGAGCCCAAATAACTACACTCTTATGCGGCATTGTCCGTCAGTTACAGGAAAAATTGTGAATTGAACAAGCAAGATGCTTATATTAGAGGTCTTAAAGGGAAGGTGACTTAAAGAAAGACTGTAGGATAAAAGTAAAAAAAAAACAAGCAAGCCAATACTGCGGCGAAATGACAACGCGATCGTCGATTCTGACGAGGCTCACCGTGTGCCCCATATCAGGGTTGGTGCATGGAAGCTGACTTGCGCGTGAATTAGTTTTATATTGATGGTAGACTTGCGAGGCTTCTACCACACTCTCGCTTCACTCACCCTCCTCGGCTCTGTTTCATGATAAAGGCAAGACTATCGGAGCCGGGATCGGGAGCAGGTGCCTGGCACAGCCTGCACCTGTGCTCGAGCCTCACCACACCTCCATGTGCGACACTTGTTATGAATGCGCATTCAATAGCGCTTCTCGTGCCCTCGTGCTGTTCTAACCATCTACCGCATGACCCGCTGTAGAGGCAACAACTTATAAATGAACTAGATACATCGAGGCATTGAAGTTTGGAGGGAGTTGAGCAGTATGCTCTTTCGCGAGCACAACCAAAAAACATTCTTACACCGTTTGTAACCACCTTACCTCTGCTCGTGTTATCACTGAATTAAGTCACCTGCCGCTCAACCACTAAAACTGAGCAAGCATCAGAAGGTATAAAAGACGAGGCGAGATCCCAGGAGTTCCGTAATGACTGCGTGAAATATGTAAATTACATCGCGCCACCGCAGGTCTACGCCCTATGTGAATAAGGTGGTATTGACTACGATTATTCGAATTAGAAAAGACAAGACTCGCATTGGGACCCTTAAACGGGCCATTTTGGACCGGGGTCCGGCTGTGAGAATGACAGACCTGTCCCGAAACGTTGAATTGTACTTTTTATTGCCCACTGTTAGTTGAAATCAAGGCAAAACAAACGTCTAACAAAAACTGCCCATCGTGTTAAAGCCATCTTCTAAAGCCGAAGAATCCATTGTTGATTACACTCGGCAGTCGTGATCCGCCTGAAGGTGGGATGGTGTAAATTAACGTGATACGAACGTTGGGGTATTATTAAATGAAAGGTGCCAACTCCAAATTTATCCCTCAAAAGGCAGAATAACTTTTCTGACATCCATAGTACGCGCTGCTATATTAACACTGACCATGGCAAATACAACGAGTAAGTATTAAGTTTGAACTACACCTTCTGTTCTAAAGGGCATTGGTGACTTAAAAGGCACAACGGCATCCTGATAGAGAAAGCCATCATAGGGAAAATTAGCTAGTGTTTCTAACCCCCAATTAATCAAAAATTCCATGTTAATTAATGTGCAGATGTTTGGCGCCCATGAAATTCACTGACATGGATGCAGGATTTGGGTTAGTAACACCGGTTTACTATGATATTTTCGAAGGCGGTCGAAGTCGCTATTATTGGCATCGAAGCCAAAGTGATCCTTACCCAATTGCGTGAATAATTCTGATCCACAAATCCCTATCTAAGCAGCCAACGTAAGTGTATTGTAGAAAAAGCTGCAAATCGAGCTCCATATCCACATACTCTCCGTTATGCATCAGCAAAAACTTCAGATGAACACATCGGCCTGAATTAATTTTGTTCTGAAATCCTATGCGTGTCTCAAGGAATACCTTCGAAATTTAGTTGGTAATTTAAACTGAACCTCTTGGGAAAATAAGTATTCAAGCCAACCACCAGATTGCTAGACCCGCTGATCTAAAAATACAGGTTTGAAGTTTTGCAAGTTGGAGCAGAGGATGGAAGGCAGTTTATAGACGTTTGCTGACCCTTGCGTGAAACAAATGCAGTAATGTGAATATTAACTTCTTCGAGGTTTGGTAAAATCCTCATAGGCCACTCGAAGATCCTCCACATGATTGAACAGGTGTTGTTGTTGAATCAGTGTCAGAATATCGCACAGCATATGCTGATACTGACCCACAGGTCGGTGACATTCACGGAAGTTTCCACTACAAGTCTCAATGGTTGGGATATGTTTGCGCTGCTTTGCCTCTCTTCGTCCTCGATGACTTCCAGCGCTTAGATAATTCACCTCACTGGTCAACGCGGCTCCCGGATTCGGAGTCTCAAATACCTGGTTGATGGGATTTTCGGGCCAGAGGTCCAGCTTAGCTCCCTCTGACTCCAGCCAATAAGTTATGTTTCGCTTTTCTGGGTTGCCTATAAGGCAACTGCAAATACCGCAACCATCGTTGTACGTAAAACCAGAAGACGTTGGGAGCCAGCAGAATCCCAGGGAGTGCATTTTTTTACACATGACTTTATTCTTCTTCAGTAAATTAAGCACCTGCTCTTCAACTGACGTTAAGGTGGGGATTTGGGCATGATTAAGCCCTGGTGCAAAAACGAGCAAAAACAATATTACAAGCAGGAGAACGCGCATCCGTTTTGTAGGTATCAGGACCAACCCCACGCCGTTTGACTAAAAATTCAAATGTAAAATCGATCATGGTAAACTGAAACAGGCGTATGGGATATTTCTCAGGCCACCTAAACGTTCATACCTCACTGTAGTTTATTTTATCAAAGTAGTTAAATGGAGAACATTATTTTAATGATAATTATGGAAACGACTCCGTTAATTGAACCAAGTATTTAGTAAGGATGACGTACATGTCCCTCTAAACAGGACATGAGAACAGGAACCACCGACAATATGCGTGTCTTTGCGCTTCATTCTAACAAAGATAGGGTTAAGTTTATGCTTAGGATTACGGTTAATGTTAGAATAAGTTGAGGATAAGTGTAGAGTTAAGGTTAGGCTTCGGATATAGGGTGGCGTTATGGTTAAGCTAGGGCTGCAGGATAGATTTATGTTAGGGATATTATTAGAGGATTTTGGCAGATTTGAATAATTCCTTTGACCCACTTGTGAAAAACTCGGCGGCCTCGGTGGGATTCGAACCCACGCCAGCAAGGGGAAGGCTTTATTACAGCCAACGCTCTAGCCAACTGAGCTACGAGGCCCCACCGGGAGCCATGAGTTTAATCACACTTGGGTCAAGTTACCCGCCCAGCCTACTGAAACGTATGGAATCCACCAATTCTGATACAGCAAGCTGACTGTCCAAGCAGGATTTCCTAAGCAATCAATCAAGAATCCACCAGATGACTACCAGGCACAAGTAATTAGAAGAGGATTTTGGCAGATTTGAATAATTCCTTTGACCCACTTGTGAAAAAAACTCGGCGGCCTCGGTGGGATTCGAACCCACGCCAGCAAGGGGAAGGCTTTAGTACAGCCAACGCTCTAGCCAACTGAGCTACGAGGTCCCACCGGGAGCCGTGAGTTTAATCACACTTGGGTTAGGGGTAAGGACACGGGACCATGTAACGTTCTGGGAATGAGGCGCACGGCCACCTTTACTGGGCGGGGCGTTCCTGTTTCCATGTCCTGTTGAAGAGGGGCGGGGCGGGGGAATACAAGTAATCCTAACCTAATTGCCTAACAACGAAAAATAGTGCTGCTATGCCTTGTGAGCTCAGAGCTTAAAATAACTGGACTCCAATAATGCCTCTGCTTTATTTAACCTTAGGCATATTTAAGAGAAAAGGAAAGTACTTTCAATACAGTGTAAAGCACAAATAGATCGTCCATAGACTTATTGAGAAGAAAACTGACCGCAAGACGTCCTGAATCATGAATTTCTAACGGTTTCACTATTGATTTAAACCCACCGACAACCTATCACCTCAGCAGCCGTGCATGGATGGTACTGCCCCTCGGTTATGAGTGAAATAAACAGATCGAAAGCAGCTAAAACCGACTCTTACACCAACTCACCTTTCCGATCAAGTCTTAATCAAAACAGGACAGACAATGATTTTAAGGATGAAGCGCATCCACGAGGTTATTAGTGTGCAGTTTGAGGGATGAAGGTGCGTTACTTGACCGGATGTGGTTCCGTAATTGGCTCTTCATACAATATTGGGGTGACTGGTGCTGATCGGCCGGCCTCGCCTCCTCCCCTTTACCTTCCCATCGAGTACACGTCTTGGACCGCATTGTGTGCGCACAGACGTTTGCAAATCTGCCGGCCCAAGACGCTGCAAAACAGACTTACCACGCCTTTGATTTTTCCCGACTCTGACCCAATGACGACATAAGCATTCGAGCGTCCTTTAGGGGTATGGAGGACATATAAGTAATCCTTACCAGCAACTGTATTACTTAGAGCACTTTCGATCTGCGAGGCGATTTCAGGAAAAGCTGATGACAAATTTTCAAGATTTACCTACTGATGAACTCCTCGTAAGAGTAAAGTCACCGTCGTCGCCACCACCACCACCGCAGTCACTAATCCAGCCAGCTAGATCACGTGGTCTACCTCATTTCCTAGGCCTTCGCGTTAGACATTCCCTTTGGCATGTTTAGTCCCCTCACCTTTTGTTCCTTTCATACATTTTCAAGTTACCATGTTCGTTGATTTTTTTCTGCACATAGTAAAAGGAACTTGCTCTTTCATCTGGATGTTCTGTGCAAATTCCTCGTTTTGTATCCTTCTCATTCGTTATCTATATCATAGAGCGATCGGTTGTGGTTGAAACGCTTTCGTGGAAAATGTCACTACTAATAAATTCAGTTGTTTACGCCTGTTTAAACTTCATGCCACTACATTGCATACAATATTCTAAAGCAAATCCCACCCAAGTTTCTAATGAGGGTGGAGGCTGCTTTCCGCAAAGGTTTGCGAGATCTGGGCTAAACTGTGAAACAAGGAGACTAGAGCAGGTACGCTTTTAGGCACTTCGAGGATGGAAGCAGGAAGAGGAAGCAGGACTAAACAGGCCTGCACAAGCCTAAAACCAGAGCGCCGTAGGTAAAAACCGCTAAATGAGGTCCTGGTGCGCCAGAAACATACTTTTTGGCTTTTGAATGCGTGAGACCATGAGACAAAACAAAGGTGGCAATCCCTTTCACGGAAAAGACTGCTGTCCTATTTTTGCCTCTCAAGAATTACGACAGACGTCAGTGACGACTAATCAGCGTGCTATGTGCACAGCCGCTGCGGGTAGATATGGGCAATTTGTTAGGTCTTGTTCGTAGGACCCCATAAGGAGTCCGGTCGCCCCTTTAAGAGTTTGTTGGGGGGTTTAAGTGTATTTTGTGGCATTTCATTCCAGATGGCAGATTGCACAGCTGAAACTCACCAAGCGCTTTTGTTGACATGAGGCCTGTTAAACTTAAGAAGGTGTGGGTTGATTGAAAGAAGAACGTAAGATCAATACTATAAACTTTTTTAAAAAAAAAACTGTTCTGCACATTTTGGCGAAATCTGCATTGAGACGTCTGCACCGGACGGCCGGGGGAGAAAGTCTTGGGAGCCATGCCGTAATTGGCAGGCGTTCCGGCAAATGCGCCAAAAAACTTGACATCAAACGCTTTAGTGTGATAAAAAAGATTCGGAGACCTGATTGGTAAGCAGTATATCAGATGCCACCGAGCACCCGTTCAGGAAGGCATGTGGATATTTTTACGGTTGAGATTTTGGAAACGTCTCTGAAAAAGGACGTCTCTGAAAAGTACTTCAGGCCAGCTTTCGTGGTAACCTTCGGGTATTGGCAGGATAATGTCAGAGTTGCGGAGACCCAGGCTGACAGAGTGGATCTGATCAAAAATGAAATGATGTGTTAGTGTTTAAAAGGTCTTTTTATTGTGAAGAGGACTGCCTAGACACCCTTGCACTTCCAATCGGGAGATTTGCTACGCATAACCTGCATCAGAAAACGTAATGAATATAGGGATGTAAAAGGCGTGATCGTCCTAGAAAAGCATAATTACGGTCATGGAGCATGCTCCTCATTATAATACACGCAGCACTAGTGAGATTTATGCTGAAAAACAAGGATGTGTCAGCTGGGAACGGAGATCGTCAAAATTGCAGAGCAATGAGTAGGTTCTCCTGCTTAAATTACTCGTTATCTCCACCGCTATGGTAGTCACAGATGAAGCTTGAAGTGTAGAAGTGACACGTTTGCGTGTTGTTTTCCGTTCATCCACCGCCTATTTTACGGGGCGCATTCGTGAATTGCATGTGCCCCTATAACAGGCCATGCAGTACATGCATGGGACCACCACGAGAGCCAGATCAAGGCATGGCAGGCGTTATTGGGGGATGCGCACCCCTAGCACCCCTAGCACCCCTAGCCGTACATGGGGAGTGGCCGTTGTGGCTCACTTACGTACAGCCTCACGCCGCTCCAGTCACCTGCGTCCGATCCCACCGCCAGTATTATGGACTCTGTCATGACACCGGACACAGACTGGTGAGGGAGGAGATAGTGCAGTAGGCGCAGTACAAGTTTATTATCATTATAAACTAATTCACACAAAATTCATACTCTCTGCGCCAACTCTGGTGTGGGATACACGATGCCTCTCGTCGGAATCGACGATCAAAATCCTGTACGTTCATTCCTGTGTCTACAGTGTGGCATTGGGGTAAAAGCTAACACATCTCTACGTGCACGGTGCGCACTTGTTGGTACCCGACTACTGATTCTGTTTCTCCTTCACGTACCCGAATGACTTGAGAGATGCCTTGTGTCCGTAACGGCAATTCTAGTACATCTAATGTTTAAAGTTATCATATTAATTCAAGCTAAAATTCCTAGAAACAATTGCACTTCAGACATATTAATTTAATAAAAAAAATAAAGTCGCACATGATAATACTAATTTTGGACAGCCACCCACACTGTTTACCAGGAACACTTTCAGAATCAAGGTCGAGTGTGTACAGTTGATAAATTTAAGCTTTCCGATACCGTGTAACCGAAATAGGCCGGGAAGGAGAGGCTGGAATATGTGCTTGTTAGACAGAAGGATTTATTAACACGACCGTTCAGGCCTTTCATAGGTCTTCGTTGTGGGAAACAGCCCTCGACTTTAGTCATTGTCACCTCGGGAGCATTCAGTCCATGTAAGCTGTGCTTTAGGGCTCACAATTTAAAGGTTATTTTCAAGGAAACATTTTGGGCAGCAGCTCAGAGGGCAAAAACTATATGGTTGGTCAAGAGAATAGGAAATCCCTCTTATTACAGGCTGCCTCAGGCCAAATCCAGGGGTATCTATTCTACTGCCCTAACCGTAAAATTAATACTCACCTAATTATTTACGACTTCGCCTCACGGTTGTTAGCTAAATGTCCAGCCACGCGTGTTCCAACTCTTTGTGGTGTGGCGCACCACTGGTTCCTCCAGCATTCCCCATGTGTTTGCTGATCATAGAAACTCCAGTTCCCATTTGCCTTGTTTGATTTTCGAGGGAATTGGAGTATAGCCTTTGGAAGAAACCTCTGCTGACTTGGTCAGAGAGTTATTATTAACATTTGAGTTAAAATCCATCATCAACTGCGGATCAAACACGTAATATTTACGAGCCTTACCTTTACACTTACCCCCATGGAATTTAGTGCAGGGCCACCTGTATCGTGGGGGACGGGCGGGGGAGTACCTAGTCCCTTGTCATCGACAGTTACACCGTCGATTTCAACGAGGTCCACCGTATGCTCCACACCAGGTGGTGCAGGGACGGTGACTTGCGCGTGAATTAGTTTTAAGTGATAGTAGCCTTGCGCTGCAGCTACCGCACTCTCTCCTCCTCCCCCACCTGAGCCTGGTGTCAAGACAGAGTCAAGAAGACCGGAGATGGGAGAGGGCGCAGGTGGCTGGCGCGGCCAGAGCCGCCCCTGGGCGTATCACCACACCTGGCTCGGATCCCACGGAGTGGGAGTGCCATAAAAGCCACATTAAGAAGGAGCCATTGCAGCCTGACTCTCAGTCTGCAAGTCAGCCACTTCACACAAAACACACATTGTGCTGACCATGCAGTCCGAGTTACTCCGTCAGTTGGCAACCTTCCAAGCCATGGCTTTTAGCGCAACGTGATAGTTTCAAGCGCGTCAGATTTTTTATAGTGAGGAAAATGCGCTGAGCTCTCAACCTCACTCTCTCCCCAACCCCCACAATCAGACCACTGTCCAAGCCGGTCAGTGGCCTGATGTGGGAGTGGGCGCATTGGCTGATGGATCGGCGTACCCGTCTTTGCGCTCCACAGCACGACCTGGACCCCATAACGCACACACCAGGATTCACTAACTCAGGGGATATGGAGCAGCCATCGCCGTCTGACTCCAAGTCCACTGGTCAGCCACTCGACACACACAGCGCATACACTGAGCCGACGGCGTGGTCAGATTGGCAGCCTTCCCAGCCACGGTTTCTAGGAGACCGTGATATACCCAGGTACATGGTGATTGTGAGGGTGTTGTCGATGTATTGGTGTAGGTAGTGTGCCCTGATATCGCTTAGCCTCCGGTGGTTTACTGCAGGTTTTTGTGAATGCGCATGTGTCCTACTAGGCCCATGCGGTGTGTGAATACGCGGGAGCAGTGCGGGCACATCATCTGTAGGTAGGAGCCCCAGGCGCTGGTTTGACAGCCTCCATGCGATAGATTCGCAGGTGACCGATCAAGCCGATGAGTGAGTTGAATTTGTAGGTGCAGTGTGGGCAGGAAAAATCGGAAGAGGCTGGGGGGATGTCATTCATGGTAGAGGGGGTGGCAGTGGCGGTAGGAATGGCTGGAGTGGAGGGTGTGTATGAGGCATCGGTATTGTCGGCATTGCGGTGAATTCCACTGTCATGGATGCGCATGTGACTGAATAGGCCCATGCGATGAGTGAATGCGCGAGGACAGTGAGGGCAGTGGAGGCGGCGATCTCTGCTGTATGTTGGAGCTCCAGGCAATGGTTCACCAGTCTATGTACGATGGATTCGCAAGTGACCGACCAGGCCGATGCAGGAGGTGAATGTGCGGTCGCAATGAGGACAGTTTAGGAGAGAGTCCCATCGCTGACGGTGGTAGTGTTGGTGGCGTCGTTGTGGTGGGGGTAACACGTGCTGAGCATTGTGATGTGGTCTCGATGATGGTGGGACTAATGGAATTGATGCCAGGGGTGAGGGTGGGGGAGTATGAAGGAGGGTTGGCAGAAGTTGACGTAGAATTTTGAATTGTCGGATTGTTGGAGCATTGCATCCGAAGATGTCCAACTAGGCCGATTCGCGCGCGGAAGGTGCGGTGACAGAGCAGGCATGTTGGAAGGGCCTGGGCATTGGCGATGTTGGTCCTGGGCGCTGGTGACTTTCGTGCCCCTCTATTGGTCTTGGCATCGGCGATCCTGTTGGCTTCGCAGATTGCTGCCCCTGTCTTCACTGTTCTCCTCCAAGCTGATCGATTCCGGGCAAGGTCCTCCCAGGACTCCGGGTTGATCTGCAGTTGCTTCAGGGGGGTCTTCAGAGTGTCTTTGTAGCGTCGTACTTGACCCCCTTGTCAACGAGAACACATGGCAACATCTCCATAGAAGAGTCATTTTGGTAGCCTTTCGTCGTCCATCCGCACAAGTTGACCGCTCCAGCGCAGTTGCAGTTGTTTCAACTGAGCGTAAATGCTGAGAATGCCTGTTCGTTCTAGCACTTCCATGTTCGGTATCCTGGCTTTCCAACTCAGCTTTAGTATTCTGCGGAGACAGCTGAGGTGTAAGTGGTTGAGCTTCTGCACCTGCGTCCACGTCTCCTTTCCATACAGCAGCATCGGCTATATGACAGCTTTTACATTTTGAGTTTGGTGCTGAGGTGGAGACCATGTCGATTCCAGACCACATTTTGCATGCGTCCAAAGGCTTGGCTGGCTTTAGCGATCCGATGGGCGATCTCATCATCAACTTTGTTGCTGTGTGAGAGATTGCTGCCTAGGTACGTGAAGGTATCCACAGATTTAAGTTGGGCACCATTGGCATTGATGTGAGCTGCGGTGTAGAGAGTGTTGGGCGACGGTTGATGCATCACAACCGTTTTCTCAGTGTCGATGTGAAGTCCGAAGTTACCACAGGCGACAGCGAAGAGGTCCATGCTCCTTTGCATTTCCTCTTCTGTCGTTGTATTGAGTGCGCAGTCGTCAGCGAATAGAAATTTGTGGATAGTGGTTGTGGAGACATGCGAGCAGAAGGGCATCCGTCGTTGGTTGAGGAGTCGGCTATCCATCCGGTAGGCGATGCGGATGCCGGGGCGTTCGTCACGGTAGGCATCCATTAACATGACAGAGAACATGAGGCTGAAGAGGGTAGGCGCAAGGACGCAGCCCTGCTTCACTCCATTGGTCACTGCGAATGCTTCAGATACTGTCCCGTTGTCAGCAACGCGCGCCATCATCCCCTCGTGAAGCTGGCGTCCCATATGCGTGAACCGTTCAGGACAGCCAAATTTCTGCATGATTTTCCACAGCCCGTCGCGATTCACCGTGCTAGAAGCTTTCGTCAGATCCACAAAGGTAGTGTAGAGGTGAGTCCACATCTTCTGGCACTTCTCTCGCAGCTGGTGAACGCCAAAGATCATGTCGATTGTTCCTCGGTGTCGTTGGAAACCAAATTGGCCTTCCGGGAGCAGCCTTTGCTCCAGGTGAGCGTTCAAGCGGTTGAGAAGAATGCGGGCGAAGATCTTTCCAGCGATGTTCAGTAGCGAAATTCCTCGGTGGTTGTCGCAGAGTTGGCGGTTCCCTTTCTTCTTGTAGAGGTGGAAAATGGTGGCGTCTTTGAAATCCTGAGGGACTTTTCCTTGGTGCCACATCTCCTGGAAGAGCACTGTGAGTCGACTCATCAGCTAGGGTCCACCATGCTTGTAAATCTCAGCAGGGATTGTGTCTGAGCCAGGTGCTTTCCCGCTGGAGATTTGCTGCACGGCTCTGATGGTTTCTTGGAGAGAGGGCGGGAGATCAAGGTTGGCGTTGATTTCCACTTCAGGCAGGCGATCGATGGCGGCGTCGGAGATGGTGGAGGGCAGGTTGAGAACGCTTTGAAAGTGTTCTGCCTATCGCGTCAGGATTTGCGTCTTCTCAGTGAGCAGCGTCCTGCCGTCGGTACTGAGAAAAGGCGCGGCGCCTTTGACGGGAGGTCCGTAGACAGCCGTGGTGGCGGCGAAGAAGTTCTTCCATTCGTTTCGGTCCACGTACCCTTGCATTTCCTTGGCTTTGCGCGTCATCCAGGCATTCTGCATCTCCCGCAGCCGTTGCTGTACAAGGCAGCGACTACGGTAGAAGGCTGTCTTGTTTACAGCGGTAGGGCGATCAAAGCAGGCTTTGCGTAACTGGTTCTTCTCTACGAGCAGAGCGTTGATAGCTACGTCGTTGTCATTGTACCAGTCTTGGTGCTGACGACGTGCGCGGCCGAGGACATCCAGGGCAGTGGATTGGATGGTGTCTCTCAGCTGACACCAGCGGTTCTCCACGGAGATGTCCACGTAGGCGACTGGAAGGTTGGCTAGACGGTTGGCCAGTTCATTGCTGAAATGTAGATGGTGAGCAGGCACATTCAACAAAACAGTATTCAACTTATCTTGTGGTCGCTTACCTTGGGGTCTCCTGCGGGGTTGCAGACGGAGCCTCATCTTGGAGATGACGAGGCGGTGATCCTTCCATCCATCGGCATCGGGGATCCCCTTTGTCACCAGCACGTCCTGTTTATTTCGCCTCCGGACGAGAACATAGTCCAAGAGGTGCCAGTGTCTCGATCGAGGATGTACCCAGGTCGCTTTTTGCCGTTTTGGGAGGCGGAAGAAGGTGTTGGTCAGAATAAGGCGGTGTTCAGTGCAGGTTCGTAGAGAGAAGAAGACCGTTGTCATTGAAGCCAGCGAGATCATGGGGACTCAGCACTCCTCTCCATGAGGCACGGTCTGTGCCAACTCGGGGGTTAAAGTCACCAAGGACAATTAACTTATCTACCTTCGGCACAGTCGCCAAGAGGGAGTATAGATCCTCGTAGAATTTGCCCTTCGCCGCATCAGAGCTCGTCATTGGGGGAGCGTAGGCACTGATGATGGTGGCAAACTTGTCTCCCCGAAGAGCCAGGTGGAGGCTCATAAGGCGATCATTGATACTCTGCGGTAGACAGGGCAGACGTCCCACGATGCCGTTCCGAATGGCAAAGGCGACACCAGCGTCGCGTCACTCTGCCTTTGGGTGGCCGCTCCAGGAGAAGGTGTAACCGGCAACCACCTCCTCGAGCTGACCCTGTTTAGAGAATCGGGTCTCGCTGAGAGCAGCAATGTCAACCTTGTAGCGCGTCAGTTCCCGAGCGACCAATGCCATCCTCCGTTCCAGCCGGTTGCTCCTCCGATTGTCAAAAAGGGAACGAACATTCCACTACTAAATTCCATTTCACTACTACTACTACTACTACTACAACTACTACTACTACTACTACTACTACTACTACTACTACTACTACTACTACTACTACTACTACTACTACTACTACTACTACTGCTGCTACTACTACTACTACTACTTCTTCTATTACTACTACTACTACTACTACTACTACTACTACTACTACTACTACTACTACTACTACTACTACTACGACTACTACTACTACTACTATTACTACTACTACTTCTAATACTACTACTTCTACTACTACTGCTACTACTACTTCTACTATTACTACTACTACTTCTAATACTACTACTACTACTACTACTACTACTAATACTACTACTACTCTACTCACTAGCTACCATTACTACTACTACTACTACTACTACTTCTACTACTACTACTGCTACTACTACTACTACTACTACTACTATTACTACTACTACTACTTCTACTATTACTACTACTACTAATACTGCTACTACTACTACTACTACTATTACTTTACTACTACTACTACTTCTACTACTACTACTAGTACTACTTCTACTACTTCTACTACTACTACTACTACTACTAATACTATGAATATTACTACTAATAATTCCACCACCACCACCACCTCAACCATAAGATTCATCATCATCATCCTCTTCATGAGCTGCAGCAGCAGCAGCAACCTCATCGTGTTCATCGTTCCCATCATGCTTGTTGCTGTGTTGGTTACACTGTTGTCTTCGATGTTGACACTAGCATCAGCGTTTGAATTAGTAACTGCTTATTGAATACAGTTTCCACACCTCGATCGTGCTTATCCTGCGTTGGCAACGTCACTCAGCAAATGAGATTCGTAATTTTCGCATTCCTCTTTAGGGGTTCTCTACAATTCTCGAATGTGTACTGCTGCCAAATGTTTGCCATCGAAGACTTGCATAGCCATTCACTGATGTTTGTACTACGGGAAATTGAAACCGTACCCGATCAATCATCCTTTATACGCGTAAGCTATTTAAACTGCCCGGTATGGGACTGCGCTCAAAATTCTACTGCGTCCGTTTCAGCACTTTAAGTAATAAGCAACTGCTTGGTGCTCATGCCCCACACCGCTATATTTTCTGAATTTGGACGCTCGAACATCGATTCGATAAGACGTTTTGGCCTTGTTCGTAAGCAAACGTAGTCACCATGAGCTAAGATCGAAAAAGTGCTAAAGGACGATAACTTATTCATGGTGGATGGATGCTCCCTGATCTATTACGGGATCCCTTGTCCCGTTTATCCTTGGGGTTCACTCTCTAGCTCCACTACTATCCACACAGTGGCTAGCATTCTAGACAGAAGTAAATTACCAACCAAGAAAGGGAGACTGGAATGGCCATTTCTGTCTTAGAGAATAATCCAAACGAAATTACCACAAGAATCTAGTTGCGTTAATTATATCTCAAAATTTATATGCTGGAATGTGAGATACAAGCATGACAACATAGCCAACAAAGACAATGGAGACAAGAATGGTCATTTCTGGTCTAGTAGCCGTCATCAGCTATCCCTGCCCAACCCCAGGTAGTGCACCCCCCGAGGCTCGAACCAGCGACCAGATGCTTGGAAGGGCAGCGATCTAATCATCGAGCCACGGACTCGTTATCTTGTTGATTTCAATCGGAAATATTGATATTCGATGGTGAACGCTCACCAATCGCTAACGGAACTCAGTCGTTTCGGTCGGCCTTGGGGCCCACTCTCCACCCCCACCAGCAGCCGCACACCGGTTTGTAGTATAAGCAAATGAACAGAACAAAAAACCTAGCGGATGAATCGTACATTCTGAGGCACTTTACCGAATGCTTCAGAAATTTCCTCAACCGTCCATTCACGATATCCGACCCTGCCATCTATCGACTTCCCCAAATGAAAACCAATATCCGCATGTGTCGACCACCCCACCTACTCGTTCTGCCTTTGGACAAGCGAGACTCGTAATTTATTGGTGAGCGTCCATCCACCAATTCTAATATTCCCGATCGAAACTGTCAAGATATCGAGCCCGTGGCTCAATGACTACAACGTTCGACTTCTCATCATCTGGTCACGGGTTCGAACCTCCGATGTGCACTACCTGAAGTTGGGTATGGCTGGCTGATGATGGCTACTAAACCAGAAATGATAATTCCTATCTCCCTTGTATAGGTCGGTTATTTAATTCTCCGCTAATTCATCTCCTGACGATGGGAAGGCCCCTCTATTAACTATACAGTGGTCGTCGAACGGAAGAATTAAGGCGAAAAATAATCGCAGGAGTTTCGTAACGCTCTTATTTGGGGCATTGACTGTGGTACAATGAAACGGCTGCTACCGAGTCAGAACCTGTTCAGCAGTTAGCTAGTTCTGAGTACAGATATAATTCAGGTTTTTCCTTGCGGGCCCTTCAGGTAATTGACGAAGTGTTCGTATTGAGTTCCTGCCAGTGCATTACACAGAGAAATCTCGTAGCTGTTCCCGGGTTTTCTACATTGCTGGTACTCACCGACACATTTCTCCATGTCTTTTAAGGCTTGCTGTGCCTCTGTCTTTTGACGTCCTGAGTTAACAGCACTCACTTCGTGAACCCCAGTAGCTCCAAGACTCGACATCCCAGGCGCCTGATTAATGGCATTTTCTGGCATGTGGCCATCGGTCTTCGTCCGCAATTTCAGCAATGCCTTTATTGGATCTGCATCGAGGCAACTACAATTGGTGCAGGCATCGGTGTAAGTGAAACCCTGAGACGCTGGCCTCCGGCAGAACTCGAAAGCGTGCATCTCGTCACATACAATCTTCCTCTGATGGAGCTCTCTAAGTATAACATCTTCAATCGTCAGCAAGGTTATCTGAGGAGCATTAACGGCCTGCGTCACAAGGATTAGACAGAAATTTAGTAGGAGATGGAGAACGCACATAACTTTCCTTGGTGCTGTGCTGGCTGATTGGATAATTTGAAATGAGAAATCGATAAGGATGAAGTGAGGCACAAGTGCAGCAAGGGTTTCTTTGTGAACGAGGATGATAAACCGTCCAAAGTTGACACAGAGACTAGTTAAATGAATGAGTTTATCACACTGATCATTACCCTGAAGCGACAGGTCCCGTTGCCAGAATTCAGTAATTGAAGTACTATGGTAAGCAGGGCATAATTAGGACAAAGTTGCCGTTTTCTGTTACAGGAAGAAGTCATTGCTTCCGATAGTTTGTCCACCCTAATCGATTGGAACCATAATTATATTGGAATTACAGAGTTGACGTCGGTCCGGTTCTGTTTTTATCTCTCGATCTGTCGTGTTCTGCTGAAATGCACGCTCGACAGAAAAGAAAGCGCACACTAGTATACAAGTGCTCGTTTACGCGTGCCACACATGTGCTGGTCACTCATCTAATTAAACCAGACTTCGCTACATGCAATCCTACAAAGACGAGAGTTTTTATAAAGCCGTGCTAGGAAGGAGACTTCGCAACTCCACTCTCGGTCGGAAAAAGGACTTTTTCAGTCGCCACAGACTTTAGAGCTTCATGCATGAGGCCGACTGAAGGCTTGATTAGGCGATGGCTGACGCGCGAAATACAATCTTTTTCATTTCAGTTCAGTTGTTCCTTGGCCCCTACCCATGCAGTAAATAAAGCATGCTGACTAGCAGCGGTAGTTCCGGTTAACAAAAAATTTTGAAGTTTCTAAGAAGAACGTACATTTTTGCAGTGTAACTAACAAAATATAATTGTGAAATCAACGAAGAGTAAAAGATCAGGTAGGGTTTGCCACAAAGTGTTCGTACCCTGATATGAAAACGTGGGTTAGGAATCTGAAACTATGGTTTAAAACTTTGGAAGAAATTTTTGAAGAGACAACCTGGCACTTCCTGGTTGGCGCATTAGAAGGTACATTTTATTCTGTCAAATGTAGCATGCTTTTCAAAACTGAACATTGCTTATAGTCTCTTGTTGATTCAAAAATTTTTCAAGCCATCACATATATCTGTGCAGCAACTCGAGGAGATATTTTTGAATTATGCATCAAAGTGGAGCAACAGAGCCAGCTGAATGGCAGTTACTCACAAAACTGAATTTGCAATTAACGTGAGGACGCAGTAACTAGTTTTGGACAAGGAATGCTTGGGCAAGTCCCTTAACGAACGCAATGGCTAGGTATGCTTGCAATATGGGGTGGTGCGGTTTAAAGAACGAAAAAGAGTGGTAACGTGTCGACAATGAAAATTTATATACCCACTGTCATCGGTCAAGTGCGGTGGTTTTTCGCACCTTATTAGATCGTAATACCCTCCTACCCATCCATACCTATCTATACGCCAACCTAAACTCTAACGCCAATTCTAAAACTAACCTTAATCTTTTCCATTATGAGCTTTAGACTAAGGATTAATTCTTGGTTTATAGGAGTCGCGAAAACAGTCCTTGCACAGTTTTCAGTTTCACTGATCAACAAGACATTATAGCCATTGCCCCAGTAGCATTCTATACACATCGTCTTGACATCAGCCCTCTCATCTCACAAAAGCATACCTACTCCATATAACTTGGTGCCTCGAACGCTGATAGGATAGTAAAGCGTATGGAAACATTGGAAAATTACGATAACCAGACGATCCAGCATGAAGGATGTTTTATTAAGCTTGGAGTAATGATAGAAAACGGAAAACAACTACCGGTAAATTTCAGAGGTTAGGAGGTAGGGCACGAATAGATGTACCCCCGGAATAATCTTCAACCAGAACGTAATATGCGACCCAACTCAGAGAACAAAGGGTAGGTCAGCATGTAATACGCGACAAAATTACATGCCGAAATCACACTAACACTATTCATTGTGCTCGTTAGTGCTAACATTCGGTGCCGAGTTAGCAGGGTCACACGAAAGTTCGACCGTCGATTTCGATTATTTCCACCGTATGCACCATAGTGAAGTTGTGACTTGCGCTAGATCATAGTGAGAGTAGACTGGCAATGCATCTACCTCACTCTCTTTTACACTCCCCCCTAGATCCGGTGTCAAGCCAGATTTAAGAAGATCGGAGCTGCGAGAGGGGGCAGGCCCTCTCACTGTGGTTCAAAACAAACACGAAGAACGTTAAAACATAGGGGCGGCTCGGATTCCAAGTGAGTGGGAGTGACATAAAGGCCACAATAAGAAGAAGTCATGGTAGCCTGACTCTCGCTCAGGCGCAGTGTGGGCAGGAAAAGTCGGGAGGGGTTTGGTGGTTGTCGTCCATGGTAGTGGTGGTAGGAATGGCAAGAGTGGAAGGTGGGTATGGGGTATCAGGGCTGTTGACCTAGCGGTGAATTCCGCTGTAATGGATGCGCATGTGACCGAGTAGGCCCATGCGGTGAGCGAATGGGTGAGGGCAGTGAAGGCACTGGATGCGGCGATCTCTGCTGTGTGTTGGTGCTCCATGCAGTGGTTTGCCAATCTCTGTGCAATGGATTCACAAGCGACCGACCAGGCCGATATGTGAGGTGGATGTGTGATCGCAATGAGAACAGGTTAGGACCACGTCTCCATCGCTGGTAGTAGTTGTGGTGGCGGTGGTGGTGGTGTTATCAGGTGAGGAGTAGTGGGATGTGGTCCATTCGGTTTTGAGAGTGGAGGAAATGGTGCCAGTGGTGATCTCAGGTGGCCTGAAGCAGTGGCAAAAGAGATGTTCGCTGACGCAGGCGTTGATTTCGGATTGTTTTTGCAGCGTCCGAAGTTTCCAACCAGGCGGATTCGCGCGCGGAAGGTGCGTTGACAGTGTAGGCATGTTGAGAGTGCTTCGGTATTCGCGGTGAGGGTACAGGGCGATTGTGACTTTGATGCCGCACTTTTAGCCTTGGCGGTTGCGATACGGTTGGCTTCATAGATTGCTGCTCATGTTTTCACTGTCCTCCTCCAGGTGGGTCGGTTCTGGGCGATGTCCCCCAGTTTGCCCCGTTTATCTGAAGTTGTTTTACGAAAGTCTTCAGAATGTCCTTGTAGTGTCACATTTGACCCCCTTGTCAACGAGAACACGTGGCGACATATCCATAGAAGAGTCGGCTTGGTAATCGCTCGTCGTCCACCCTCACGAGATGGTCGCTCCAGTGTAGTTGCAGTTGTCTTAGCTGGGATAAGATGCTGAGGAGGCCTGTTCGTTCCAACACTGGTGTCTGGGATCCTGTCTTACCATCTCAGCTTCAGTATTTTTCGGAGGCAGCCGAGATGAAAGTGGTTGAGCTTCCGTGCTTGCTTTTAGTAGGTCGTCCAGGTCTCTGCTCCATAAAGCAGTGTCGGAAAGATGACAGATTTGCATATCTTGAGTTTGGTGCTGTGGTGGGGACCATATCGATTCAAGACGATGTTCTCCATGCATCCGTAGACGAAGCCTCGTCTTAGAGATGACGAGGCGAGGATCCATCCATCCGTCGGCATCTGGGATCGCCTTTGTTACCAGCACGTCCTACTAGTCTCGCCTCCGGACGAGGACACAATCTGGCCGGTGCCAGTGCCTCGTAAGGGGTGCATTCAGGTCGCCTTCTACCGCATTGGAAGGTGGAAGTAGGTATTGGTCAGGATGAGGTGGTGCTCTGTGCAGGTGCGTCGGAGGACAAGGCCATATTCTTTGAAGCCGTCGACACCATAGGTGCCCTGCACTCCTCTCCACGTGGCACCGGCACCCTGCTTATCCGGTTGGCCTTGCTCAGAGAATCGGGTTTCGCTGAGTGCAGTGATGTCCGCCTTGTAGCGCGCCAGTTCCAGAGCGACTAGCGCCGTCCTACGTTCCTGTCGGCTGCTCCTCGGCTAGAAATGATATCACGCATATTGGTCGGCGTGAGGTAAAGCTACCAGATCTCCAAATTCACACTTGTATGGGGGCAAGAAACTATTGTGCAACCCTACTAACCCGCCAATTCATGCTAACCCTAACGAAAGCATTGGATCGGGTTAAAATTATGTTGGTGCTTTCATTTTCTTTTAATTGACCTACCCTTTGTTACTTGTAACGCCTTGAAGAACACCACATTCAATCTTCTAAAAGGGCCTCAATTACCACCATTCCTGTATTCCAGGTAAGCTCGCGCCATAGTTTTGGATGCTTGTACATATATCCATGCCCGACCGGTTAGTAATAAGCATGATATTACTGCTTAAGCTTTTTTGCGAGAAATGGAACCTTATAGCTGTAGCAGGCTGATGACCCCTGAATACCACTGCACCAGGCGAAGGTCGACTAGAGGCCTTGGCAGCGGGTCTCAATCTCACAACGCAAGCGATTATACCTAAAGTTCTCAGTACCGTCGAAGAAGTACTGAAAAAAAATCCCAGGTAATTATTAACCTCACATTGGTGAATAAACTAGTATGAACATCTTGGTCACTCTGAGGTTCAAATGGCTAAGAGAAAGATAAGCTATACTTCCTGGCAAATGCAACAACAGGGTAGAAACGGAGTCTTAAGGAAGTAAATGACTGATAGGATCGATGGAATAAGCACACCAGTGATGTCTTCTCCATATTCTGCCTAAAAACATAACCAGTTGTTTCGTCTACTTTTGCATGTTCAGGACACAATGATGGTTTTGTTTACTCAGGAATTCCAGCATTCCCAAACTGATTCCCTCGAAAAAAATTCAAAACTCAGCTGTCCTTTATAATCTTCGTTATAAATTATCGATCGGAAGTAAAAATATTTGCCAAGGCAAATTGGGCTTTTGCCCGATGCGATTCAAAGATCTGGGTTGAGTACTAATAAACCTCCGAGTGTTCGTTTAATGTTTCCATCTGCAAAGTTAGGCATAAAAGACTACCTCACCTTGCATCCAAAATTACCATTATTTTTAAGTTTCGCTGCGTGCTTCGCCGGTTGCGTCTTCGGGTTGCATTAAGCATGCGCATGCCGTGCAAATTTATCCTGTTTTGGTCAATACATGTTTTACTTAACAGTCGAAGTGGAAACTTGCATGCTATGACTTAAAGCTGCTTCATATTCTTTCAATATGTTCCGACTTGTTTGTAAGGCACCATGATAAAGATAGTTTGTAAAATATTCTCGGGTTCTATGGACATATCGAACAGTGGGATTTTCTATCCTTAAAGCTCCAGACATTTTCAGGCATTGGCCTCGGTTGCAGACACTGCCTGCACTGTTATCTGTAACCGGGTCGGCGCTGTTCAAGGTAGTTAGGAGCGTAGGAGCGCGTCCACTTGATGGCAACTAATGAAGTCCGTCTAATTCTGGCAATTCGGTCAAGACGATGAATACCATAAGTAGATTAAGTTCAAGCACTGTTCAGTGAGTTATGCTTGACTGAACAGTAGCCACATCTTAAGCTCAGATGGAGGGGCTGAACACTAATCGCTGATTCTTTACCGAGTAAGAAGTTAGGAGAGTCTGCGAGCATACAGATAAGTAAAATTAAATCAGGACATATGAGCGGCAGTTCCTACTTGAAGTGGTTGCGTAATGTAGCGAAGATGTCTTTAGCCCAGTAAACCCTGCGACTTTTGTAAAAAAACCTGCCTTTGATGAGATTTTGAGGATTGAGGCCACAGCGCTCGATTTTTAGTTTCACCTGATCAAAGCGGGGTTAACTGCTCTTGACGTGATCGAAGGTAAGGGAACTGAACAGAAATCTTCTATAGTGGTGTGTCTAGTACAACCGGCAAAGTAATTGAAGAGAGAGGAATATTATAAAGTCATGCATTTTATTCTTTTATAGGAGCGGGCCTTTTTACACCGAGAAGTGGAATTTGGTCAGTGGGATTCCGGTGTTTAAGAAATTACTAACACAGAGAAATAACATTAGTAATTTAACGCATAGTATCGGGTCACATTTTTAGGAATTATTTGTAAAGGCGGATCGAACAAGGAAGTTCTTGAGGAAAGTTGTGAGAGGTACAGACACTGATCAACGTGACATTTGAAGATATGGGTGATCATTTTTGGCTTTGAAAGATCCCTACTGCCGAATCATATAGAGAAAAATGAAATAGGTTAGTGAGTATCTAAACGCTGCCTAGTCCAATGCACCTGCCCACACAAGAGAGACGGTACGAACTTGATAAATAACGCAAATCAGGGCAATAAGGACAGGCCAGAAATTAATATGGGGCCGGTGATATTATAACTTTAATGGATACGGCTAAATTAAGAAAGGAGAGCAGCAACCTAATCACTACGCTTTCCATTGGTTTTCTTAGGGTTAGCACTCGCTGCCGAGTTATTAGGGTTGCTCAATGGTTTCTGCCCCGACAGGTGTGCAGAGTGCGAGATCTGGTTGCTTTACCTCACGCCGACCAATATGCGCGATATCATTTCTAGCTGAACTAACCCACTTTTATTCGGATCCTTGGCGAGAGAAAGAATGAGGCCCGCTCTTCGCGATCTTTCATTATCCAAGTAAAACAGATGCGTTTTGAAAATACCATGGCGTCCTTATAGTCCCCACTTGCAAAGTTGCCATTTGACCCTAAATGTCGGTCCTCCTGCCGCTAAGGACATAAAGTGTGACACTACTAACAGTGCAACAAATGCTAACCCTAACGAGAACAATAAAGAGAGCTCGAGTTACGGTGGCATGTTGTACGGTCGCATCTTACACGTTGAAATATATTTTGTTCTCTTAGTTGGGTTGCATATTATGTTCTTGCCTTTTTGTAATTGAAAATGTCCTTCTGTATTATGACAGTTACCTTTATGAACAGGCCATGCTTGCGCTGGTCGCACTGCGAAGATATGAACAGTCAAATGAGTTACGCACATTAGACGATCATCGGATTTCACATCCAGGACCTTCGTGCTTTGAGTATATTTCTTCCAAGTTCGGATAATAAGTGTGGTAAAAACAGTCGTTTTGGTTTTGCATGCAGTCACCTGCGTACAATTGCTCATAGTGCAAACATGCTAGCACTGCAGGAAAACTGAGTCCTCCTTTCATACTCTGCGTAACGTTACCTTTCAATCAGACCTGACAATTTAATTGAACAATTTAAAGGATTTGCAGTCATGATGCAAATTAAGGGCTGGAACTCTGGCAAATGCACTGGAACAGGGTTTAGCTCAAATTTTAGGCAAACAAGCAAGCAAAATACTAGCATTCTAGTGGCAAATTATGCACTAGTCAAGTCTTCCAGTAAAGAAATGTTTTACGAGCACAGCTCAGGAATCTGATATGGTAGTTTAGAGTTTAACAGACCAGATTTAGTGCGTATAATATGGGGTTCGAGTATCACCCACCGATTACAGATTACGGTAATTCAGTCGGGCATGATAATGTGGACATCCATTTGTTGCTGGTGACCTTGAGCTAAATCCAGGGAGCAGGTTTACTATTTGGGTTAGGTTTAGGAGGGTTAAGATTAGCGTTACTTCCCAGTTACGTTTATGCAGATGTGGGTTAGGAATACGGTTCAAGTTAGTACCCGGCAATACGAAACCCCTTGTAATTCAGCGCGAAGCCACCTCTTCTATTGGGGTTCTTAGTTCAGTGTCTGACCAATAATTCCATTTTCCTTAACCTCCAAGGGTAATTTTTTGATATTTTATTGAAAATATCTGTGCAACTATCTTTGTGGTCTTAAGAGTCAACCTGTAAGGTTAAACAAAAATGGCCTTTTCCGTTGTCAGTGAAGGTGTTTCAGTGTAAACATCCCCATTGGCTCTGAGATAATAACAGTACTTTCAGTTATGCACAGAAAAATATTTTGTCAAACGCTCATAAAAGTAGTTGGCAACACTCCAGGTATCATCTGCTCCAGCTAGGTAGCACCGTGCTGATTTATTTGTAGATGACAGGTTAAAAATTCGGCGGAAAATAAATGTAACAGGACTAAGCAGATCAAGTACCTTAAGTGATATGATAGGTGTGCGTGTAAATGACGACTGAAATGCGAACCTGCTGAGAGGGTGTTCAAAAGTTAAAGGCTTAATATAACAACTGATCCAAGTGGCGAGACCACAAGACTGACGACGCAGGAGAAGATCTTCAGTTTTGAAGTTACTTAAATGTTATGCCTGTAGCAAACCTAATACGACATTTATTATGCATATCATATTAATATCATTAAAAGTTGGGTAAGAGAAAGCAACAGCGATAACTATGACGAATTTTGCAAATAAATTTCCAAATGTTTATCAAATGCGATCTCTATGAACTGCTACAATATATGGATGGAAGTAAAAAAATTAGACGAAACATTCCAAAAGGATTAACGTCCTCAGACCATACATAAGCGCGATTTTTGTACCCAAAACTTATGCAAGTAGGAAATTTGAAGTGAGATATATTTTAATTTTTGACGGTTTCTTATTTCATTTTGGCATTATATTTTGGTAATCTTTTGATTTTGTTAGAAAGCCGATACACATTTTTTCCTAAATCATTTTCTGCTTTAAAAATGGGAAAATATTTTTATTATCTTCTTTAAAGGTTGAAATGCTGAAATAAGTACAGTTATGAGATATGCGTTCTTACGTGGAAATACGGCATCATAAATAGCTCAGAATATTAATGGTTTATTTGGCCATAATAGTACTACACAGCAGACAGTATCACGTTGGTTTACAAAATCTTGTTCTGGTAACTTTGACCTCACGAATAAGCCATGCGATTAGCCAGAATCCAACGTAACTCATGGCAAACTGAGAGTGATCGGCGAGTCTGATTCATCTCAAATAGCACAGTAAGCATAGTTAGTGTTGGTGCTAGCAAACAAAAAATATTAAATCACTTAGATGAAGTCAGTAAAGTGAAAAGTTGGTCATGCGAGTTTCATATGAACTGAATGAAAAGCAGAAACAACTAAGTTTTGAAGCTTGCAGATTTTGCTTTCTCTTTATAAATTGACGTATGCTTGAATCAAATTATAACATGTGATGAGAAATGGATCACGTACTATAATCGAAAGTTCAACACAGTGGTTGGATAAAGACAAGTCACCAAAAGGCGGTCCATAGTGCTATATTCATCAAAAACCTGATAGTAAATGCTTAGTGCTCTGCTGCATTTGTTATCCATTATGACTAAATTAAACCTGGCTCATCGATAACAGTAGAAGTATGCCGTAATTACCTGGACCGAATGATCTGAACCTTACAAAAACCTCCTAGATTGGTCAACTGATGGACTCCTATTCTATTGCGCGACAACGATAGACCACACAATACACAAATGACAGTGGCAACACTCCACAAGTTGGAGAAGTTGCCTATCAGCCACCATGCTCGTCAGACCTTGCCCCAGCTGGTTACTACTTCTGCTGGAATTTGGATAAATTTTTCATAGCAAAATACTTTTATTCCGAGAATGCTCCAAAAAAGCCTTGCAATATTTCGTCAACTCTTGATTACGAGGCTCTTGCACCACTGGACTGAACAAGCTACCACCGAAAGGTTTATTGGCAATATGGGTACATGGGTAAAACTATTCCTGGGATTTATGCTAAAACTTTCATACTTGATGACCCAATAAAACTGCAGCACAAAATAAACGTTCTACGTAAGACAGTTCACTCTTAAGCGATAAAAAACCTTCTTCACCTAAAATCTATATCTGAAAGATTTTTCTTTATGTTTATAATGCTTCAATTTTTGAAATATAAACAATATTTTAAAATTTATTCATAAGTGACCTGAAAGCACTAAAAGCATTCGCAAGAAACACAAGGTACAATGGGTTGATAATTAGTTTCGAAATTTCCGATCAAATTTATTTTTAACCACTGAACTCAATTGGGTGTATGTTAATCGTGTTAACCCGGGTTCGGAAGAGTGCAATTTACAAAGTTCATTGGATTGAGGGCATCAAAATCTACCTGTGGGGTGAATGGCCAATATTACTTAACACCAGCAGAAACTTTTTGATACACATTCAAGTGAAATTATGTAAGAAGGCATTAAGGCCAAGCCAAATTCCACATCGTAGCACATTGGCATTTAACTGAGTGTATTTCCAGTGTATTTCATAAAGATATACAACTGGAAAACAGTTCTGCCAAATCGGTGCCATTTCCAAATATTTTCTTAGATACTTGCATAAGGTAAATTATATTTTCAAAGTAATGTGCATGAAATAGTCATTTATTGTATCCATTTTGTGGACAAATACAATAGATAGCGGAACTCATGAAACATTGAATGGAATTCAAAAATAAGGTTTCCGGTTGGATGGACAAGAGATCTGAGTATGCAATGCTGTTTTACACACAGCATTAAACTATGGTATTCTATGCTTCATGAACCTCAGAATGCTGGCCTTTGAATACTTCTGGCCCAAGTCTCGCCGGAGAGCGTTATGTCCTCTAAAAAATAATTGGTTGCGCAGTCAATACGTTTGCTAAGTAATTTCTTCTTTATTTAAATGATGTATAGGTAATTAACTTTATGCGATTACTTTGAAAATTGCGTTTTTTCATATGTTCTACTTGAAGGAAGGGTTTTTATGGGTTCTACTAAAAGACCCCATTTTGAGTTATTTTAACTTAACCTACCTTTTATGGTATACACATAAGATTATGCGTGATTTTCATTTGAATAACACTACGCATGTCTTCATGTCGTTTTCAATATGAGAAAATTAGTCATAAAATTTTGTCATAGAAAGAAGTTATGTTTTGTGCTCCAAAAGCAGCATTAATAAACGTGGAAGTTTGTTTATACGTGTCATAAAATTTAACATGATAATATTGACATCAATATGTACAATTAATGTAGACAATGCTTTCCTTTGAAGAATTTTTCCCGAGTATAAATTTAAAACAGGTGTATACAGCAGAATTGATCAGTACCAACAAATTTCGTGACGGCTTATCAACCGCAACCCGTATTTGCATAACACAGATAACGAATGGAAGAGGACAGCAGTTTCACCAAATATTGGTTTCTAAAGCGTATTTTCCCGAGTATGAATTTAAAACAGGCGTGTACAGCAGAATTTATTGATACCAACAAATTTCTTGTCGGCTTATCAGCTGCAACCCGTCTTTGCAGTTTTAAGCTAACACGTTGACCTAATTACTCTTTACGTTGTCCTCTGACCCTTGCTGGTATGTATTGAGTTTCTGTAAATTCAAACTGCTGTCCACTTTCATTCGTTTTCTGTGTTATGCAAGGCAGGTTGCAGTTGATAAGCCGTCACGAAATTTGTTGGTACCAATAAATCATGCTCTATACACCTGATTTAAATGCTTTCCTTGCATGAAAACCATAAGATCACGTTGCTCGCCGATCAGCAATAGGAAGTCATCTAAGCATTTTTATCAATGGCTCAGAAGTGCTGAAGTAAACTGTACGTTTTAAGTGGAAAATTTCTCTTCAAAGGAAGGAACCTTTTGGCTTTAACTGAAGTTTACTAATTTTGTCATATTTTTAAACGCAACCTGTTGGTTCAAATTGTCTCAAGGGTTTATAAAATACATATAACAAATTGTCTCTGAATCAACATCGTACAATTCTACATGTTTATAATATCCGACCTTCCGATATTCTAAACTATAACATCAGGATTTGGTTGCGTTGCATTCTCTCTGAATACCACTTACATAACTGGTGACAGTAGACTTTGGGAATAAACAACATTCTTAGAGACCATTTTTTACAGAAACCTGTATATAACTAGAAAGAGAGTTTATTTACTATTAATTTAGTATAGCAAACGGATTTGTGCATATTTAAAAAAATAGATTGGCAAACACCATCAGAGCTAAACTTCTCACCATTTGGATATGTCAAGTCCTTATCGTACTGTGCCCTTAGGCTAGCTGAAGATCAATGCTGAAGTGCGTCGACAGCACCACGATTTCACTGGCTGGGATTGGCTCAGGCGAGGTTCTCTGACACTAGCAAACACCGTCTGTTGCGAGTCATTACGCAAACAGTTCTGATCTATGATATGAACGTGCATTTGCGCATAATTTCTGTCATTTATTTTCCCAGGCAACAGCCCCGTCGCCAAAAAGCCCTTAATATGCAACCTCTTCTTTGGACGTCGTTTCACACGAGCCATCATCCGTGAAGTGCCCCCATAATAGTTCGCCAGCTGAACACGGCAACAACCATCAATGAACTCGAGAAGCACCACTGAAGCATAGTGGAAATGATTTTCGAAGTTTACTCGAAGCGCCCTCTTATCATACCCAATATGTGCAGTGCCCAGATTAGGTTAAACCGAAGAGAGATTGGTTTAGACGTGGTTGTCCACCAACCGTAAACCCCCTCTCAACGCTTGTGCATATGGCATAATCAAGCTAAGCTTCCCATGCAAATATCACTTGCGCTGGAGAGATATGCTGGCTTCTCTGCATTTAGTTTCCTGCAGTAGGCGAGGCAGTTCTTGGGGTGTGACCGAGAAGCTAAAGACTGCGTTATGGTACCACAGATGCGGGCGAGTCCCCGGATGGAGCCACAATAATGTAAACCTCTCTGCAACGAGGCAGATCCATCGAGGTGACCGTACATCTCTACTAATCCCATACAACTCGAAACACTCTCGGTATTTTTAGCCACACCCTTTAGCAGATCTATCAACAGACCCAGTTGCTTACCAGTAATCAATGCCGGCTACACGCTCAGGATCTGACTGCAAACCACCTTTGCTGAAAAAAACTTCTGCACTTCTACTAAACACGCTTGGTATGCAGATGACTTTACGCTCGTTCATATGCATTTAGGGAAGGAGATGTAAAATTAGGAAATTAAATTTACATCTTCCTAAAAAGACCAACTGACAAATCAATCGTTTTTGCCCCCCCCTCCCATTCTCTCCGATACTGACTTGACGTGTGTTCATACGCCAGTCTTTGAAACTTAGGAGCCTCTGAACCTGCGTTTTAAATTACGATCGATACCAAGTAGTGTCTGTGTATTGCATATTAGGAACATTAACCTGCTCGGTATCGGCGATTTGACCGTGAAGTATTCCACTTCTTTATCTCCTACGCCTACGAACTCAGAAGTTTGGCTGGTGATAGGCGGTGCAAGCACATCGGCAACAGAGACACGATGCTGCTGCAGATCGCGGCTGCAGCGAGTTCACCAGCAGGGGTTGCAGGTTGCGGCGGGCGCCGTGTGCATTTCAAAGGAAAACAGTTTCTTTACGAATGGGAACACCAGGCGTCTGTGGCGACAGTCGCTGTTTGGCGTTTATTTGCGAAATTTCTGACGCCAACTGGCCCCTCTCCCTCCCACCGTAGTCCTGTGGTACACATCCTGTAGCAGTTAGCACCCCTGAACGGCGTCCGCATGCACCATGGAATGCACAGACATCTGGGCTGCTGTTGTAGCTGCGGCGCCCATGAACTCGTCTTCAAAGATGTGCCGCTCTCTGGCCGCTAATCTTTCCCTCTTTTCCTGCCCAACAGAACGCAGAGGAGAAAAGGGGGTGGGTTGGAGGTTGCACAACACCTCAGGGTTTCGGCACCCAATTTAATTCCTTTAAAAACCCAGAAGACTGAACTGCATCCTCAATCTCCTTCTCCCCCTCCCTTAGTAACAAAAAACCTAAATGCAAGTTGCCGGATCAAAGGGAATATGAATCTCTCATTTAACGAGGGCAACGAATAGGGGCTCGTTGGGGTCGCTAAAAGATAAGGTGCAATATTACCGAGTATACTAATAGCTTTTGTCAAATAGAGGTCTCCTGTTTCTTTTATTGTCGAAAATAATCACATATATTTGTGTAGTGTAGACAAGAGTTAAAACTGCTAAGAACTAAGGTGTACAAAAAACTAACGCTAATTGGGGAATTTTGTGTCTAAACTACAAACGACAAAAGGACGGTGAAAACGACAGAGAATTTTTAGAATGCATACTCATAAAAACGTAGCCTTCTTAGATAGCAAGTTTTGTTGAGGATTGTAATGAGCTCTGCACTAGATCCAGAAAGCTATGCACCAAGAACGATGAGCAGAGTCAGGAGTTCAATGGAGAAGACGTCTGGTGGAATGCGATCGAGGAATGAAGATCGATCGTTACATTTGACTGCAAATAATTTAGACAGATCAGCACAATTAAGAGAGCGCAAGTGACATGCAGCAGCGAAAACAGGAGACGCCCCAGTTGCGCGTTGAAGTTGGCTGCGTGTATTTTTTGGCAAATTAAAACAAGTGTACATAAAGGTTCAGGTGAATAAGAGAATAGAAACATGTAGATTGTACAAATACCTACACAACGCCCCCGCCAGAGCATTTGTTGTATAAAAAAAAACGCTCGATAAAAAATGCAGAAAATACACGAAAAATTCCTTAAGATTGGCAGGAAATTGAATATGTCTACCAGAACGAGATGAAATGCCTTGTGGTGAAAAAGGAGTAACAAAATGTTTGGGTGGGGTGGTCGAGTGTGACGGTTGAGTGGAAGGGACCGAAATAGGTGGATTGGGTGTTGACGGTGCGGGGAAATTTGATGGAACAACTGGCGGTGGGATGTTATTAAGGTAGGCTGGCTTGAGTCTGTTGATAGAGACTGTGTCAGCCTTGTCAGCCTTCTGAATGGCGTAATAGTTGTCCATCCATTGAAGCACCTTTTAAGGGCTATCATAAGGGTAACAAACAGGCTTGCGAACTGTGTCGTGCCGGTCGAAGACGAAGGGAGCCGATTTAAGGTCGTCTTGCACAATCACGCGTTTGGGTGTCAGACGAGTGGTGGTTGGACGCAGTTGAGCCATGCGTTGTATCAATTGTTAGACGAAGGTATTCGACATGCTGGTGTTTACAGTGGATGACCGCAAAAATTCGCCGGGCAGGCGGAGAGGTTTACTGTATACAAGTTCGGCCGTAGTGCATTGAATGTCCTCTTTGACACCTAAAAGTACGATGGGTAGGTTGTCACTCCACGCAGTTGTCTGAGTGAGACATCAGTGCTGTCTTCAGTTGACGGTGCAGGCGTTCCACGAGGCCGTTGGAAGTAGGGTGATATGCCGCAGTCGTGATGTGCGCGCACCCAAGTATTTTAGTGAACTCGCGGAAGAGACTATATTGAAATTGGCTTTTGCGGTCAAAGCTAATGGTAGCTGGCATACCAAAATTAGCAATCCAGCGATTCAGGAAGACCATGGCGATATTTTCTGCAAAGGTATCCGATATCGGGATTTCAATTGGCCATCGCGTGAAACGGTGGACTGCTGTGAAAATATGTGTGTGCCCACATGAAGGTGGTACCGGCTAAAATAAGTCTAAGTGGATATGATGGAATCGAACGTCCGGAACGGCAAATTTGATTGGTGGGGAAAAGAAATGGCGATGCACTTTTTTCTGACACGCTAAAAATTTCCTAGTCCAAAGGGCAATGTCAGAGTTCATCTTCAGTTAGATAAAGCGAACAGCAATTAGTTTGTGGCCAGCGTGGATTCCGGGATGCAACAGAGCTAAAATGGTCAAACACTAACTTACGGTAGGATAGTTGAACAACAGGTCGGGGAGTGCCTGTGCGCCAGTCGCATAAAAACGTATCTGGTGATGCTGGAAGTGGTGCATCTCGAAACTGCAGAGTATTAGATGTACGCAGGTCAGCAATGGACTCATCTTCTAGTTGGAGGTCTGCAAGCTTCTCCAGGTCGAAATTTGATGACAGGGTGCTGATGTCCGGTCTGGATAACGCATCAGCAACGACATTGTCGCTGCCTCGGACGTGGTGGAAATCAGCAGTAAACTGCGAAATATAATCAAGATGACCTTGTGGCCTTGAGGGCATAAGTAAGCGGTTTGTGGTCGGTATGAACCCAAAAATCTCTTCCCTCTCAAATGTGGCGAAAATGACAAATAGCCAGGTATATAGCAAGGAGCTCGCGAGAGAAAGTACTGTAGCGAGTCTGCGCCTGTTGTAGCTTCTGTGAAAAGAAATCCAATGACTGCAAATATTTATTCACCTGTTGATGCAAGACTGCGCCGACAGCACTGTTGGAAGCGTCAGTGGTCAAAAGCAACTGTGCAGAAGCGTCAGAGTTGAGATGGTGCAGCATGTTCACATCAGCTAGGGCTTTATTGGCTGCCTCAAAAGCTGAGTTAGCTACCGGTGAAAGTTCGATTGGCTTGGCATTCGACTTCAAATATCAGTCAAGGAAGCCAGTATTGCCGCACATTTTGGGATTAAAAGCCGGTAGTAATTGATAAGTCCAATGAAACGTTGTAACTGTGTAAGGGTCTTGGAAGCCGCAAAAGACATAACGCTTTGCAACTTCTCTGAAAGTGGTGTGATTCCATGCTGGTAGACGTGATGCCAGAGGAAATCAAAAAATTCAAAAAAGTTGACAAACCAAAAAGTCATTTGTCAACGTTTACTTGCAAGAAATGTTCCTGGAAACGATCGAAAACTTGCCACAAGTGTGATGCGTGTTCCACTGGCGAAGAGCTTGCGACGATATAGACAAAATTAAACGAAAGACCCCGCAAAACCTCATTACTAAACCGCTGGGCCACGTTACGCAAACCGAAAGGCATGTGGAGAAATTCGAACAAGCCAACAGGCGTTGTGATGGCGGTCTTGGGGATGTCTTCCTCAGCGACCGGTATCTGATGGTATGCTTTCACGAGATCTATCTTGGAGAAAATTGGCTTTCCAGCCAACATATGAGAAAAATCGTGATTATGAGGAATGGGATACCGTTT
>WEDG01009226.1:0-44086 GCA_017591395.1 Schistocephalus solidus | reverse complement strand
GAGAGGGAGGAGTAAAAGCAAAAGGAGAAGAGGAGGGAGGGTGGAGGAAGAGTAGGGAAGAGGGGAGTGGGGTGGAAAAAGGAGAGGAGAAAGGGCAGGGAGGACAGGAGAGGGCAAGAACAGGGGGAAGGTAGCAGACGTACCGGGTTTGAAGACACACACAACACCGGAGACCCTCACCTGGTTTAGCCCGCCGGTCGTGGCTGTTGCCCTGGGTGTGGCCGCTGGGAAGAACCAGCTTCGAGGAGCCACAGGTGAGAGTTGGGTACCAGTTAGTTTACCAGATTTAGTTTAAATTGATAGAAAACTCGCGCTACATCTACCGCACTCCCTCCTCCTCCCCCATCTGGCCCCGGTGTCATTACAGAGCCAAAAAGACCGGAGGCGGGGAGGGAGCAGGTAGCATCAAGAAGACCGGATATCGGCTCTTTCTCCAGATGACTCCTCTGTTGCATGTGTGGTCTGAGCTTGAGAATATCACGGGGCGATTATCGCCGTGGGTTTGAAGATTGCCAACTGACAATTACACGAAGACCTCGCAGTCAGTCTAATGTGGGTTGTATGGAGTAGCTGACTGGTGGTCTGAAAGTCAAGCAGCGCTGGCTCCTTCTTAACGTGACCTCTGGCTATCTTACACATGTGAGATGTGAGCCTTTCAACCCCCTGTTGTGTGAAGTACTGGGGCTTGTGTTTAGGGGCCAGGTCCTGTACGTAGTACACGTAGACGAGGTCACCAGCAGCTGCGCCCAATTCCGCATCAGACAACTGACCGGCTCGGATAATGTACCTTTTCGCTGCCGCCTGTGCAACTTCGGACTTCGCATTAAAACTGAGAAAACGGTTGCGATGCATCAGCTGACGCTCAATACCATATACACCGCAGCACACATCAATTTCAATGGTGCATAGCCGAAGTCAGCGGATACCCTCACGTACCTAGGCAGCAATCTTTCCCTCAGCACCAAAGTCGACGATGAGATCACCCATCGGATCACCACAGCTGACCAAGCCTCTTGACGCATGCAGAACGTGGTCTGGAATCGACACGGTTTCCACCTCAGCACCAAACTCAAGATGTACAAAGCTGTCATATTGCCGACGCTGCTGTATGGAGCGGAGACGTGGACGATCTACCAAAAGCAGGCGCGGAAGCTCAACCACTTCCATCTCAGCTGTCTCCGCAGAATACTAAAGCTGAGATCGCAAGGCGGGATCCCGGACACTGAAGTGTTGAAACGATCAGGCATTATCAGCATTAACGCTCAGTTAAAACAACTCCAACTGTGCTGGAGTGGCCACCTTGTGAGGATGGACGACCGGACGACTACCCAAACGAATGCTCTATGGAGATGTCGCCACGGGATCTCGTCGAAAAGGGGTCAAGTACAACGCTACAAGAACACTTTGAAGACCTCCCTGAAGCAACTGCAGATCAACTCGGCGACCTGGGAGAACCTCGTCCGGAACCGGCCGGCTTGGAGGAGGACAGTGGTGACAAGCGCGGCAATCTACGAAACCAACTGGATCACCGCAGCCAAGAAAAAAAGCGCGACACTAAAATTACCAGCACCCCGGACCAACATCGCCAATGCCAAGGCCCTTCCAACATGCACGCACTGTCAACACACCTTCCGCGCGCGAATCGTCCTGGTTGGACATATTCGGACGCAATGCACGAACAATCCGACAATTCCATCTTCTAAAACAAATTCTGTCAAACCTCCTTCGGACACCCCCACCCTCACCTCTTGCATCAATTCTATTACTCCCACCATCATAAACACCACATCCCAATACTCATAAACTGTTACCTCCACCACTGCCATCAGCAACGCAACCACCACAACCATCAGCGAGGAGGACTCTCTCCTAGACAAATCCACCTCATGCCTGGACGGTCACTCGCGAATCCATCGTACAGAGACTGGTGAACCAGTGCCTGGAGCACAAACACACAGCAGAGTTCGCCGCCTCCACTGCCCTCACTGTCCTCGCGCATTCACTCATCGCATGGGCCTATTCGGTCATATGCACATCCATGACAGTGGAATTCATCGCAAGGCCGAAAACACCGATACCCCATGCACACACCATTTATACGGCCATTGCCATTGCTCATACTGTGCTCAAAACTCCAACTCACGCATCGGCCTGATCCTTCAACTGCGAATCCATCACACGGAGGCTGGTAAACCAGTGCCTGGTTCTCCGACACACAGTCGACGCACCCGCCTCCACTGCCCTCACTGCTTCCGCACATTTACACACCACATGGGCCTATTAGGACACATGCGCCTCCACGATAACCTGCGTAAACCATCGGAGGCTAAGGCACATCAGCGCACACTTCCTTCATTAACACATAGAAAACACCCTCACCATCAATATTAACCTGAAAATATCACGGTTTCCTAGAAATCATGACGTGGAAGGCTGCCAATCTGACACTTACATCAGACCACGCCGTCGGCCCAGTGTATATGCTGTGTGTCGAGTGGCTGAAAAGTGGACTGGGAGTCAGACGCCAATGACTCCTCCATATCCCCTGATTTATTGAATCCTGGTTTGTGCGTTATGGGGGGCGATGTGTGCGTGTGAGGCAATACATCAGTGTGCAGGATGGCGAAGCATTTTCAGTCGAGCGAGTTCAGAAGAGGGCATCCTATCTTCGTCCTCGTCCTCCTCCTCCTCCTATTCACCCTCATCCTCTTCCTTCTTCTTTTAATTTTTCTTTTTCTTCTTCTTCTTACCATTCTCATTGTTATCGTGCATGCATAGCTGACACGTGATCTCCGGTCACTAGAGAAGAGATTGCACTGTTTGTGAAACCACGCATTAGTAGGAGACAATACAAGTGGCTGAGTTTTGTTTGAATAACCGGAAAAGGATCACATGCGAAAACCGAGTAAAATGACTAAAATATGAAGCATTGGTAGAGAAAATGCCCAAAAGAGGATGACGTGCAGTTTCTGGCTTTTGACGCGTCCTCATCTAGTCATACCCAACCCCAGGTGGTGCTGCACCACCCGACGCTTTAACCTGTGACCTGTTGATTAGAAGTCCAAAGCTCTAACCCTCTGCACCACGTCCGGTGCATGGGGAGTATTGACATTTGTTGATGAACGCTCACCAATCGCAAAAGGAACTCACTCGTACTGTTCTGCCTTCAGGCTCATTCTCATAAATATTCCCGATCTCAATCGGCAAGACAACGTGTCCGTGCTTCAATGGTTGTAACGTTTAAATTCAGATTAACAGGTCGCGGGTTTGAGCCTCGCTTGGTGCACCACCTGGGATTGGGTAGGACTGGCTGATGACGGCTTACCAGCCAGAAATGGCCATTTCAGTCTCCCTTGCCTTTGCCAGTATGGTTCCTCTGCCTTTATTACTGCTAACCGCTGTGCGCCTGTTGGTGGGGCTCGATAGTGAGCCTCTAGGCAGTAAGGGACGACTGAGTTCCGTTAGCGTTCGGTGAGCGTTAATCAGTGAAGAATACTGTTCACTACTAATGCGGCAGCTCGAGATTTCAAGGAATCCTCAGTTTACGTAGACAGATAAAGAAATAATTTATAGTGAACTTCTGAAAGAACATAACGAAAGGTCATAAGAAGTTGGATGAGATCACACTCTCTAATATCTATGAGAAAACGCATGCAATTTTTATTTTATGGCATGTATAGTTATGTTAAGCAGTCAATGCTGACTTTAGACGAGAAATGCGCTTTCCATTATGAGTTGGAACGCCCTCCAGAAACAATTTCTGATCATCACACAGGGGAAAGCGTTAAGCAATCGAAACATATTACCGAAGTAACCAATGGAGACCGGTAGCACCAACTATTTTTTTATCGCCGTAAACCAGCCATAGCTCTCTCAACCCCAGTTTGAATTGTTTCGAGGCTTGAACTTGGATTCTATTGGTCCGTGAGCCGGATTCTGAGTTCAAATTCTGGGATCAGGTCAGATCGATGGGACTCACTCATAGGTCGTTTCGAATACTGTCAATAGCACCATCAGGGTTGTAACCTGCGACTCGACTTTTAAAATTTCCGCTTCAATAAAAATCTGAACCTTAGTCTAAATCACAGATCAGTCAGGTTTGGATTCTAATATTGCTGACTGATGATATCATTCAACGTAGAAACAGGTAGTCCAAGAAATTTCAAGCAATGAAAATGGTGACCTTAAACCAAAAACTTACGAATTAAAAAAGAGAGTGCATAAATCGAGGGACTGGGGATTACCAGGGCAGGTTGAGGCTTACTACGTCCTTTGGCTGTTTTCATAGATCACATTTAGGGAGGGATGCCTTGTATGGCGGCCTACACAGGACACGGGAATAGGAACCACCCGCCCGCTTAAAATAGGTGATCTCATGGTAAATTTCAGGAGGCGTAAATATATATGCATCTTAAAGCTAACACTTACCCTAACATACAGCTACACTGTTGTCTTAATCTTAACCCTAGACCTACACTCAACCTAAACCCTATACTTAACACGATAATAACCTAAACCCAACTCTGAGCTTCACTTCAAACTTACAATTAACCCTCAACTTAATCCTTAACGTAATTTCCGTAGAATTTAGCGCAAAGCCACATGCATTGTGGACGGCTCATAATCCCGTGTCCTGTTAAGCGGGGTACGCCCGCCATGTATAGGTTCCTTCCAAATGACGCAAGACGCGAGTTTTTGTGTCTGAACAAGTACTTGATGGCTGCTTTGAGGTCAAAAAAGTGGCCTCCAGATAGGATATGCTTTTTCCTCGAAGAAAGAACTATTTTATTTTCCTGTCTTTGGCAAATGTTAAACTGTCATGGTTGCCAATTGCCTTTGCGCTCGCCCAATTTACTTGAATACGCAAGCGCATGTAACTTTATAAACCCAATTTGGGATGGCGTGCAATGGCAAGAAATCATTTGCCTCCATTTAACTGAAATAGTTTTAGTAGGACTAATACATATTTGTTCAGCTGCATTGCACGTCGATATTATGCTGCTGTTATGTATTGATTTTTGTGTAAATCTCAACTGCATTTGATGACCAGTCACGAAATTTATTGATTCCAATCAATTATGTTGTCCAAGCAGGCTTTTATGTCCTGTGTGACATCGTCGGTGGCATCTGCCGACCATAGTTTCGCGATTTTCGCATAGGAAGATTATGCGCTGAGCCACAGCGTATATCTCATCCGTTACTCAGTCACGTAGCGATGGAATTCGGTCCCACGCAGCCGGCTAAATGGCCTTCGATTTTAAAATCTCCCAAGTCTGCGCTCGATGCCTGGTCAGCTGATGACAGCAAACAAACCAAAAAACCGTTATTCAATACATCGATGGAGTGGCCAGCCTAAGAAGAATCCGTCTAAACGGAAGGCTTGAAAAAGAACGGCGTGCTATGGATGTGGAGGCTCATCGACTGGCGCGATCGATGGTGCAAATGAACCCGCCAACCAGCAGACCCTCGGTCGAACAGCGATAACATGGAAGTTCATCACTGTGTCTCCAGAGGCTGGAAAAAAATGTGAATGTAGTGGCAGTTTGAAACGTCCTTAGTAGGCGATGTTTTTGTTGAAATTCGTCAACGTGTCTGCCCCTGAGAGCAGAGAAGCTTGGCAGATTGAACAAAAAATAACATGCAGTGTGTGGTGTGTGTATGTGTGTGGGGGGGGGTTAGGGGGTAATAATTACGAGTAGCATCACACAGGTAGTATTTTGTCGCTCCATCTGTCTAGTATAGGTGGTGAATGCTCCTCTGACCGAGTCTAGCTGATACCCAACTCTCCCTGGGGCTTCTCGAAGCTGGCTTCTTCCCAGCGGCCACACCCCGGGCAGCCGCCATAACCAGCGGGCTAAACAAGGTGAGGGTCTCCGGTGTTGTGTGTGCCTCCACACCCGGTATGTCTTACTCCCGAACTTCCCACGTCCACCCCTCTCAAAAAGTCCTACCATGGGGGCGACAGCAACCCCTTAGGTGGCCCAGGCTAACTCGGGTCGCTCTCCCACTAAAACAAAACCATAACCCATAGTGGAGTTCGGCAGCCGTCTGGGATGTCCGAGCAGCCCCATTTAGGGACAGCACTGCTTGTCTCCTCGCGGAGGAAATGGCTAAAAAAGGTGCCCTTACCAAATGCTGGATCTCACGACAGCTGCAGCAGACCATGGTTAGCAGACTGCAATTTCATGTGGTCAACAAATCTAAATAATACCAACAACAACTCCTCTCGCAACCCCCCCCCCACCGTACCCTCCGGTGTACCCCTAGTACTGCTCGAATGAGCTTGCTCACTCTAGCAACCTGAAATTTTTGATCCTTTTAGACACTCCGAGGAGCAAACGGCCTACGCACCTACGTGCTTATGCACTGAGGAGCTTCGAAGAGACAAAGAACAAATTGTACGAGAATCTACACGCTCTCCTGGCGACTGGGCCGATTTGTCCTTGTTGACTTTAACACCCACGTCGGGACAGAAAATGCAACGTATAGAGAAATGCTGAGTCCCCATAGTCTCGCCGGCTTCAATGACAACGGTCTTCTTCTCCTACGAACCTGCGCCGAACACCTTCTGATCCTGACCAACACCTTCTTCCGCCTCCCGATACGGCAAAGGGCAACCTGGGTGCACACCCGGTCAAGACATTGACACCTTTTGGACTATGTTCTCGACTGGAGGCAAGATAAATAGGAAGTACTGGTGACAAAGGCGATCCCCGGTGCCGACGGATAGACAGATCACCCCCTTGTCATCTCCAAGATGAGGTTCTATCTATAACCTCGCACGAGACCCAAGGCTAAGTGACCACCAGGTAAGTTGAATACTCTTTTGTTGAATGTGTCTGCTCACGAGCTCCATTTTAGCAACGACCTGGTCACCCGACTGGCAAACTTCCCAGTTGCCGACGATGACGCCTACGTGGAGAACCGCTGGTGTCAGCTGAGAGACACCATCCAATCCACTGCTGGTGCCAACTGATGTACACGGTCCAATCCACCATCCTCGGAGTCCTCGGACGTGCACGCCATCAACACCAGGACTGGTTTGACGAAAATGACACTGACATCATCAACCTACTCGTGGAGAAGAACCAGTTGCACAAAGCCTACATAAACCTTCTGACTGACGCCACCAAAGCAGCCTTCTTGAGATGCCGCCGCCTTATATAGCAATGGCTGCGGGAAATGCTGGACACCTGGATGATCTGAAAGGCTGAGGAAATCCAGGGGTATGCGGACCGCAATTAAATGAAAAACTTCTTCAAAGCCATTAAGGCCATCTACGGACAGTGTATCAAGGGGAACGCACCGCTGCTCAGCTCTGACGGCACAACACTGCTGACAGAGAAATCCGAAATTCTGAAGCGCTGGGCCGAGCACTTCAGAAGTGCCCTTAATTACTAATCAGCCATCTCCGATGCTGCCATTGACCGGCTCCCTCAACTGGACACTAACAATGACCTGGATCTCCCGCCTTTCCCACCAGAAACAATCTGGGCCGGGCAGCAGAATTCCAGCGGTAAAGCCCCGGGATCCGATGCAATCACACCGGAAGTCTACAAGCATGGCGGGCCCCGGCTGATGGCGGAACTCACAACAATCTTGCAAGAGATGTGGCACCAAGGATGAGTTCCTCAGGATTTTAAAGATGCCACCATTGTCCACCTCTAAAAAAGAAGGGGAACCGCCAAATCTGAAAGAACCACTGAGGAATCTCGCTACCAAACATTACCGGAAAGATATTCGCCCGAATTCTCCTCAATCGCCTGAAAGCTCACCTGGAGCAAGGACTGCTATCGACGGCTTCCAACGACACCCAGGAAAAATCGACATGATCTTCGTCGCTCGCAAGCTGCTAGAAAAGTGCCAGGAGATGTGGACTCACATCTACATTACCTTCGTGGAGCTGAAGAACGACTTTGAAACGGTGAATCGCGACGGGCTGAGGAAAATCTTGTAGAAATTCGGCTTTCCTGAACGCTTCAAGCATATTGTGCGTCAGCTCCATGACGAGATGATGGCGCACGTTACTGACGAGGCAGCGACCAACGGAGTGAAGCAGGGCTGCATTCTTGCGCCTTCCCTCTTCAGTCTCATGTTCTATGCCACACTAACGTACGCCTACTGTGATTAATGCCGCGGGATCCGCATCACATACCGGATGGACGGCCGACTCCGCAACCAACGAAGGATGTACTTCCGCTTGCGTGTATCCACAACCACCATTCACGAACTTCGCTTCGCTGACGACTGCGCACTCAATGCAACGACAGAAGAGGAAATGCAAAGGAGCATGGACCTCTTCGCTGCCGCCTGTGCAACTTCGGAGTTTGCGTCAACACTGAGAAAACGGTTGCGATGCATCAACCACCGCACAATACCATATAAACCGCAGCTCACATCAGTGTCAATGGCGACCAACTGAAATTTGTGGATAACTTCACGTACATGGGCAACAAGCGCTCCCGCAGCACCAAAGTTGACGATGAGATCGCCCATCTTATCGCCACAGCCAGCCAAGCCTCTGGACGCATGCAGAACGTGGTCTGCAATTGACACGGTCTCCACCTCAGCACCAAACTTAAGATGTACAAAGCTGTCATATTGCAGATGCTGCTGGATGGAGCGGACACTTGAACGATCTACCAAAGCAGGTGTGGAAGCTCAACCACTTCCATTTTAGCTGCCTTTGCAGAATACTAAAGCTGAGATTGCAAGGCGGGATCCCGGACACGGAAGTGTTGAAACAATCAGGCATTCTCAGCATTTACGCTCAGTTAAATCAACTGCAAATGCGCTGGAGCGGTCACCTTGTGAGGATGGACGACCGAAAGACTACCCAAACGACTGCTCTATGGAGATGTCGCTACGGGATCTCGTCGAAAAGGGGGTCAAGTACGACGCTACAAGGACACTCTGAAGACCTCCCTGAAGCAACTGCAGATCAACCCGGCGACCAGGCAGGACATCGCCCGTAATTGACCGGTCTGGAGGAGATCAAAGAAGACAGGGGTAGAAATCTACGAAGCCAACCGGATCACCGCCGCCAAGGCAAAAAGATAGACACGAAAGTCACCAGCGCCCCGGAAAAACACCGCTAATACCCAGGCCCTTCCAACATGCCCGAGCTGTCAACGCATCTTCCGCGCACGAATCGGCCTGGTTGGACATATTCGGACGCAATGCACCAACAATCCGACAATTTCGACCTCTACGTCAAATTCTACCAACTCTCATTCGGACTCCCATATACTCACCCCTGGCATCAATTTAATTACTCCCACTATCATAGAGACCACATCCAAATACTCATCACCTGTTACACCCACAACTGCAACCACCACCACCAGCGATGGGGACGCTCTCATAAACTATCCTCATTGCGAATGCACGTTCACCTCACGCATCGACCTGGCGGTCACTTGCAAATCCATCGTACAGAGACTGGTGAACCAGTGCCTGGAGCACCAACACACAGCAGAGATCGCCGCCTCCACTGCCCTCACTGTCCTCGCGCATTCACTCATCGCATGGGCCTATTCGGTCATATGCGCATCCATGACAGTGGAATTCACCACAATGCCGAAAACACCGATACGCCATGCACACCCTGCGCTCCTGCCATTCATACCGCCATTGCCACCCCACCACCACGAATGACAACCCGCCAGCCTCTCCCGATTTCTCATGCTCATACTGTGCCCAAAACTCCAACTCACGCATCGGCCTGAGCCGTCACCTGCGAATCCATCGCACGGAGGCTGGTAAACCAGTGCCTGGTTCTCCGACACACAGTCGACGCACCCTCCTCCACTGCCCTCACTGCTCCCGCACATTTACACACCGCATGGGCCTATTAGGACACATGCGCCGCCACGACAGCCTGCGGTAAACCACCGGAGGCTAAGCCAAATCAGCACACACTGCCTTCACCAACCCGTAGACTACAACCTCACCATCATCAGGTACCTGAGAATATCACGGTTTCCTAGAAACTGTGGCTTAGAAGGCTGCCAATCTGACGCTTACACCAGACCACGCCATCGGCCCAGTGTATAAGTTGTGTGTGTTGAGTAGCTGACCAGTGGACTGGGAGTCAGACGCGATGGCTCCTCCATATCCCCTGATTTATTGAATCCTGGTGTGTGCGTTATGGGGGCCAGGTCGTGCTGTGGCGCGTGAAGACGGGTACGCTGACCTGTCCGTTAATGCACCCACTCCCACATCAGACAACTGACTGGCTCAGATGGTGGTCTGATTGTGGCGTGATGATAAATGCATAACACAGTCTGAAGCTAAATGCTATACTGTGGCATCCAGATTTTCGGTTGAAAATTGTTTCAGACGCTGCAGTTTTCGTGTTCTAACGAATACCACTGCGTATCGCGTCTAAATTAAGCTCTCATTAAATGCTAATCGTAATTCTGAAAAGTGTTTTTACAAGAAAGGATAACTTAAGTTGGGCTGTGAAGTTGATTATCGCGCAGCGTAATCCTAAAATATTTCATTCAAGGCAGGATACCGCCTTTTGAACACCCTTCTTTCTTGCATTCGTTGAGGATTGTCAACGGAACTCACTCGTTTTCCTCTGTCTTGAGGTTCAGTCACGAGCCCCGCCAGCAGCTGCACAGCGGCCAGTAGTAGAATACGCAGGTGAATATTGCCGACAAGGAAAAGGGAGACTGGGCTGGCCATTTCTGGCTCATTAGCCAGACCCAAACCCAGGTGGTGCACCACCAAAGGATCGAACCCACGACCCGGTGATCAGAAGTCCAACGCTCTAACTATTGAGCCACGGGCTCGGTGAGCGTTTATCAACGAATACAGTCAATATTCCCGATCTAAACCGGCAAGACATCGAGCCCGTGGCTCAATGGTTAGAGCTTGCGACTTCTGCTCAACGGGTCGTGGGTTCGAGCCTCTGGTGGTGCACCACCCGGGGTTGGGTATGGCTGGCTGACGACGGCTAATAAGCCAGAAATGGCCATTCTAGTCTCCCTTGTCTTTGCCAGCAATATTCATCTGCCTAAGCTTCTTTCTTTCCACCTTTAGAAACTATGCTCGTCAAAAAATGAGTATTTAGGTAGATTGGACTTTTCTGATTGAATTTTGATGTACTCAAAAATTCAAACATGGACAAAAGTATACTTTACTGTAATCCTATTGTAGAAAATAACGTCTTATGTAACGTTTATACACGAAAAAGGGTAACATTTGCTTTTAAAAAACTTCCTTCACGAATAATTTTGAACCAAACCTGCTACTACGCTTGCATTTAACGTTTCTGAACTACAAGCCATATATGTTTTGTGCAAGAAAATCCTATATTTTTATACGCTTTTACAAAGGAATAACATCGAGCTCACAAAATGATTTGTCGATTTTGACCATGAGATATACCTTACTAGTAGGATTTCTATATGATTAGTTTCAGTGTTTTATTAAATAGCATTTCACGGTCTTAAAAATCTGAGAAAAAGAAACATTTTAAGTCCGAAACTTGCTCTTCCTTCAAGTAAAAAATTCTACAAAAGATACAATTTTCTACCAAATGCGACCAAGAAATATATTTTTGTTAAGTTTTTCGATAAAAGATATTTAGAGTTATAAGGGCAGCGAAAACCTTCGTGCACCGGAGTACTCTTAGGGCATTAAATAACTAAGACGATTTTTTATAAGATAAACCCCGTTTGTTCGCAGTAAAAGGCTTCTTTCGAGAACCTGCCTATGTAACTTGTTTGAATCAAAAGTACGTTTCAGATAGCACATCTATTGCATTTATTATCTTTGGTTAAGATGCGAATAGTTTTACGAGAAATAATTACCAAGAAGTCCATTCCTCACAGTCGTTTTGCGAGAAATCCAAGTATATGCTGTGATTTCTGAGATTCGAACCTGAAATTTTGTTTGTTTAACACGTTCCTACTTATGACACTTTCTGGGAAGCTCGCGTAATTATCCCCGTAGTCCATTATGTACACGCTTACTTCTAATAGTTACGAACTTCATGACTTGATACACACCTGGTAGCACATTTTAATGGGAAACGGGAGATGGCTTAGGAGAGGCACAAGCATATTAATAAAATTTCCCTGAAAATTGCATAATTTATGGGCTGGAAATCTAAAATGCACACAAACACGCTGCTAGTCAATCCTTTTAAAACTGAAAGACACTCTTATATCATCAGGCCTACGATTTAAAGAGAATGTAAATATTTGACTGTAAAATTGTTGTGCCATTGCATTTTATTTGCATATTTTTTGGGGAGCCTTGACGGAACTAATAAATACGTAGATACTGCATGTTAAACTAAACAGTACTGAAGGAGTTATCTTTTCAGAACTATGTACAAAAATCTGAGACTGGTTCGGAAAATATCGATACCAAGCGATCGGAAGTAAGTGGATTTGAATCAACGTCAAACATTCGAACTGAAACTGGCAAGTTCGTATTACTTCAACATCTTCTAATGTGAACATAGAGCGTCATTTGCCGCCTACAATTCTAGAGGAGGGCTGATGCGCACCGACACCACGCTGCTAATTAGCCGCGGAAATCGGTTAAAAATGCGGCTCAATTTCCAACTAGAACACATATTTGGAGAATGTTGAAACTGCCTCCTTCAATTGCGAGAAGGAATGAAAATTAGACTAACTAAATTACTTATTTGTACTTTTGCTTGTTACGGCTGCGCTCGTGCCTGATTTAGCCGACGAAGATGATGTCAAGAAATGTACCTTTCATCGCCTGACAATCCGCGGCAGTAGACCTGAACATTTCCATCAATGCTCTTCCCCAAGGATGGAGGCCGAAGGTCTAAGAACAGCTTCCATGTCCTGGTGAACTGCGTCGAGTCAAGTTTTCAGCTGGCCCCTTCTTCGAAGCCTCCAAATAGGTAGCACTGGCAAATCGAGGGCGCAAACACTGAGCTCGTAAGGTGGGCGACACGATAGTTCGACCGTCGATTTCGACGATGTCAACCGTATGCTCCACGGAAGGGTGGTGCAGGGACGGTGACTTGCGCGTGAATTAGTTTTAAATTAAAGTAGCCTTGCGCTGCAGCTACCGCACTCTCTCCTCCTCCCCCACCTGAACCAGGTGTCAAGACAGAGTCAAGAAGACCGGAGGTGGGAGAGGACGCAGGTGGATGGCGTGGCCTGAGCCGCCCCTGGGCATACCAGCACACCTGGCTCGGATCCCACGAAAAGGGAGTGCCATAAAGGCCACATTAGGAAGGAGCCGTTGCAGCCTGTCTCTCAGTCCGCCAGTCAGCCGCTCCACACAAAAAAACACATTGGGCTGACCACGCGGTCCGAGTTATCCCGTCAGTTGGCAACCTTCCAAGCCACGGCTTTTAGCGCACCGTGATACTTTCAAGCGCATCAGATTGTTTATAGTGAGGAAAATACGCTGAGCTCTCAACCTCACTCTCTCCCCCACCCCCACAGTCAAACCGCTGTCTGAGCGACAAAGAACGTACCCAAACCACCTTAGTCGTCATTCTTGGATGGCTTGGTATATCCTTGCAATGATGACGTAGCGAATTCAGACCACCTCATTTGAGACGAATTCGGTGAACTTCACTTGAAAGATGGTCCTCAAGCAGTGATGGTCAAATGCCTTCAGTTTTCGCTCATCTTCCACGCGTAAAGCCCAGTATCCACAGCCATAGAGAAGGACAGACCGGACAGACGCACGGTATACACGAATCTTTGTGGCGATTCGGGAGACAATGTCATTCTTACCGTGTCCATTGTGCAGTAACCCCGCCCCGAGGTAGTTGAAATGGTCTACTCCTTCAAGTTGACAGCCATTAATCCCCAGGGCTGCCTACTCCTGGTCAGCGAGATGACTTGAGAAACTCTGATCTTCCTAGCATTAATGGAAAAACTGACCGAGTTAACCACCTCATTCACCCCTGACAGCACAGAATTCAAAGCACTAAGGCTTGAAGCTAGCAGGATAGTATCATCCGCGTAGTCGAGATCCGTCAGACGGTGTCCAAGTGCAAACTCAGCACCATCTTCTTCACATCGGGCTCTCCTGAGAATCCAGCCAATAGCGTAGTTGAACCGAATGGGTGACAGGATACAGCCCTGTCAAGTGCCAGACTGAATATAGAACGGTTGTAAAGATTGTTATGGACCAGAACTCGCACAGTGGTAGAGCTGTAATAGGCCTTGATCATGGTCATGATTTTTGATGGTATACCAGCTAGTGCCATTATCCGCCATAAGGATTCATGATGGACGCAATGGAATGCGGTGGCAAAGCCAAGAATGCAGACTGTCATCGGTTGTTGTAACCATGGTGAATTCAAGGATGCGCCTCAGTTTGCATATCTGGTAGGAACATTCGCGCCCAGCACGGAATCTGGTGTGGTTGGGTCTCATCCTAGAACCACACACAGAGTGGAATCGTCTGACAAGGACAACAGTGAAGTTGAGGATTTCGGCAGATTTTAATAATTTATTTGACCACCCTGTGAAAAACTCCGTGACCCTACTATTTAACTGTGCCTGATAGTCACCTCAAGGATTCTAGAGTGATTGCTTAGGAAATCCTGCTTGAGCAGTCAGCCAACTGCATCAGAATTTGTGGATTCCATACGTTGCAAGAGGCTGGGTGGGTAAATTGACGCAAGCATGATTAAGCTCACGGCTCCCACTGGGCACCACGTAGCTCAGTTGGCTAGAGCGTTGACTGAACTAAGCCTTCCCCTTGCTAACTTGGGTTCGAATCCCACCGAGGCCACCGAGTTTTCCACAAGATGGTCGAATAAATTATGCCAAAATCCCCTACTAATAGCAAAGACCTTAGCAGCAACGTCTATGAGACTTTTGTCATGGTAGCTTTCGCTTCTCGTCTTAGCTCCCTTCTTGTGCACCGTTACAAGACGACTGAACCCCAGTCACCGGAAACGACCTCATTTCTCCACACTTGTTCAGTCACTTCATGGAGCCAGTGCGCCAGAGTTTACACACACTACTTGTAGATTCCAGCGCGTATACCATCCTCTACAAGTGCCTTGTTGTTGCGCAACTTTCGTATGGCATTGGCGATGTCTCCTTCCGAAGGCGAGTCGCATGCCACTGCATACGTAGGAGGCAGGATGGAAGCCCAATAGCCGGACCAATTGAGAACATTAGATCCAACTGTCCAACTGTCGTACGGGAACCGTGGCAGGGTAGGCTTTATGGGCATAGGTCAGAAGTAGGAAAATCTTGGAAAATCAAACGAAATAGGTAGGGATGATTTAAACCCAAGTTTTTGGACTATATGTGGACTAAGTGGAACCTGTGGGATTTAAGGGAAACTGAAAAGCCATCCCATGGGCGAAGGACAAGGGAAATTGGCCTCCCTGATCTGTGTAAGGAGGGCGAACCGGAACCGGCGTCAAACAGAACCAACTAGGAACGCAAGTGACTGAAGGATGAAAGGCAATCATGTGAAAATGAAATCAGGGACAGGTAATTAGGAGTCAGTGTTCTCAGTGGGTCCGGCTATTGTGCTTCCACCGGAGAGGAAGGGAGTCTGCTGCACGCGGGAACGAGGGGTACTGGGTTCGGTATCGAAGTTGAGAAGGTGTCCGGTGTGCTCACGCCAGCTTTCGACCCTGACCGATTTGTTGGCGATGTAGCCGCCATTCACGTCGCGAACAGATTCAATCATTGCAGAGGGTTTATCACTATCTTTGCGGATAATTTGGTAGAGTTTTCGGAAATGAATGGTCCTGAATGCCCCAATGAATGTTTACCTTATCGTATGCTTACTGAAATGGTTTAAGTAGCCACAATTACACTAGCTTATTACTTTGAACAGTCATTGACAGGCCTTTTGCTCTTTGGTGGGAGTTAAGAATTAGATAAATTTGCGAAAAGGGCCAGGGGTTTACGTTAAGGTGTGTTGGGCTAAGGATTGCTTTTTTAGGATGTGTACCAGGATATCATGTGATTATCTTACGGTACGCTTACTGAAACAATTTTAGTAGTAATGATTAGGCTGACTTGCATTCTCTTGTGCTGTTATGGACACGGTTTTTGGAGTTTGATTGGGAACTAGGAAATTTTGCGGCTAGGGATAGGTTTGGGGGTTAGGGCTGATGCTTTGATTTAGGATTGGGACCAGCGGATTGGGTTTTTAGGTTTAGGGCCGAGGTTATGACATTTGGGATTTGGTTTCCGGTTGGAAGTAGCAGTCTTCTGCTTAAGCTTGTAAATAGAATACTTAATTAGGGTTAATTTCTGGTATAAGCTGTTAAGGTAAGATGTTCGGGTTTGGGTTAGTAATTGGGGTCGTTGTCAGGACTAGCAATTAATGTAAGTTGACATAGTTCGAAATTAAGATTATTAGTTAGGATTAGCGGGGTTGTGATAAGTATTTTGACCAGTAGTTTGAGTAAGCAATTATGATTAGCAGTCAGGGCTAGTAGACTGTCTTAAAATAAACCCAACCCCACTTCCCTGGTCGCGATCCCCAAGAACTCCTAACCCCATACCCCCATTCTCAAAAGTATCTAATTCGAAACTTCCCAAACAAACTCCCAAAACCTCTTTCAATAATAACTTCACATAATGCAGGCCGATGTTATATTGACCACTCAAATCATGCCTGTCAGCCTACCATGACCTAACCACCAAGTAAGGCTGTAGGACCATCTGTCGCCGAGTTTTCGAGTGTCGCCAAAGTTTGCGGCCTGCTGCATGGAGGTCGCTAGTTTAGTCAAAATTTCTTCCGGTCATCCTTAGCCGACTTCGCTGTCATCTTTCTGATTTGGTGGAAGGAATCCTCACTAGAGCACCTGAATAGAGCCACTTGGCAGACAACTACAGGGTTCTTCTACAGATCCAGTCACTGCGGTGTCGTTGAGTATATCCGAACATTTTCTCAGCTACTCTAGGTACTGATCTCACTGATGGTACTGATGGAGACTGCCTTCTCCTTCAGCCAGGGTTGAAAAGCAGGACCGGATTTCTGTGCTCAGGGTCTCAGCAGTGATGGGTTTTCGGAATTTTGCGACATCGAGGCATCTAAAACTTGGCATGTTGGGCGCGGATGAGAGGTGAACTTTCAAGCCTGTACGGATGAGAACATAGTCAGAACCATTGCGTTTCCAGTCTCGCTACCACACAGCGATCTGTTATAATGAACACAGCTGCGGAAACTTGAACTGACTAGAATGTATGACCATCGTTTAAATACCAGGTCAGGAGATGTTTTTTGCGTTCATGACAAATAGTCAGTTCTGATCCACAAATTACAGCAATCTCTTACTATTGTCACATCGATAACCAAGGATAAAACGGCCAATAAGATGACTGATAAACAATGCCGACAAAGACAAGGAGACTAGAATGGACATTTCTGGCTCATTAGCCGTCATCAGTCAGTCCACCCAACTCTAGGCGGTGCACCACACAAGGTGCGAAGCCGCAACCTGTTGATCAGTAGTCCAGCGCTCTAGCCACTGAGCCACAGTCTCCTCAACGAATAAGACGACTGTTTGTGGAGCCATCCGGTCCAGTCCGGCCATTCGATTTCCAAGACAACAATCAGCAGCTCTCGGTGATGGAGCCTTTCAACTAACGCCTGCAGTTGCGAGGAAAAGGGCTCTTTATCGTGCTGTTTGGCATCGGAAGTTATTGCCTATGCGGAGATGATAGAGATATTTGTGAAGTGATCCTGAAGTCGCACGTGGGTCATCCGTTCATTGACTGCTTCCCAAAGCAAGTAGTGCTCGGTTCGCTTGTTGTGAGAGGGTGATCGCCACACCATGTCTACCAGAGGAGTCACTTGGGCCACTGTGGTACCGGGTGAAGTGTGAGTTGACACATGAGATGTTTATTTCCCGAGCGCCTGAGTCAGGAATTCGGACTTCCGACTGGCAGCAGACATCTACGTTGTAATAATACAGGCTGTGTGCCGTTAGACATTGGATATCAGGGTCCAGGAAAGTGTGCACATTTCAGCATCCAATACCAAGTGTCCGTTCCCTAATGAGCAATCCAACTCGCATACTATGCGCCCGCACCACTGGACTAGAGATGCGAAGCGCGTCGATTCCCGCGGACGCCGTAGCATGTATCGTAGTACTGTAGTCAGACATATTTTAATGAGGTTTCATGGGAACTTTGAGTACGGGCGGGTCACCAACAGCCACTCAGTTTGTATTTTTCAAGGTTGTCTCCTTCTTCTCCTTGTCCGAACTCAGGGAAGAGGAGCCCATACTCGGAATCAAGAGTTAAGTTGCTCGGCTCTTAAATGTATACCCGGACCTATAATCAGAGCTAACAACAAAGAGTTAGAGAAGGAGAAAAAATGCACCTCCTGTCCAAGTTTTTCCATCTACTTCTCCGTTGCTACCATTTTGCGGGCAGAAACAACATCATTCGTTGCATGATACGATCATAAGCTCGTGTTGTTCTAATTGTCTTTACGCTCCTCTCACTATGGTTCGGTGATAGGAACCAGAAGCAGTAATTTTGACTTCTTTCCTGATCCAGATTTTTAGGTAAGCAGGAAAACACAATGTTTTCGTTAGCAAGCGCGCAGCGGATCCTTCCTAATTCAACCCATCTGTTCATAAAGGTGTTTGTGCTGATAGAGAGCTAGGTCTCCATGTTTTATAGAAGTAAATTACCTGAAATTATATATCCCTTGGCAAATGGAGCTTGAATTTCCTCGATAGCACCTTCGGGTGCGGTGATCCCGAGGGTTTTCATCTTGGCAAGAAATGTTGTTGTAGACTAGATCAGGACTGGTCATCAATCTAGCTCCCGGTGAAAAACCTGTCCGAATGTTCCCGAAGGGTAGACAAGCAGCGTATTAACTGTGACTTATGAGACCCCGACTGAAATCTTCAGATATGCTGCCTCTGCAAAAAAATGAGCCAGAATTAAGTCGGGCAGGTTGAATACGATGGGCTACAGCATCAACCAATGACATATACGATAGTATGCTAACTTATGGGAAGTTCAATCCCACCTACATAACTGAGACAAACTTGGAAATAATCTTCACTGATTCCATTGACAATCGAGGTCTGTAAAAATCCCGCTGTATTTCCCAGATAGTGTGCCCGAACACTTCGTTTTTCCTTCGCTTTTCACTGTAAACTACGTCTACATTTAACATGCCACTGGACGGAAAGGCATGCTCCGATCTAAAAACTACTTCGTGCATTCTAAGATAAGCATTTTCGCAGGTTTTTAAACTGCATGCTATGTATGTTTGGTTAAACAATTTGACATAGAATTTTATATCTCTGTAGGCCTACACCTTCTGAGTTTCAAAGAATATTGTAACATATTGAGGGACAATGAGTAGACCGCTGGGAATGCAAGTCTGTTCTTCTGAGCTTTCGGAGCGCTTCCGGATTCGATCATCAGGATAAATCAGACAGCGATAAAACAAACAGCTTAAAATTTGAAATAGCCAATCAGGTGGAGGCACATTTTGGCGCTAAATTGCACTTTTGGTTTTTATGCCACGTCAAGGGTCGTTCTGGGCAGGAGCGTGGCCGTGCCTAAGATGGTTGGGCATGTGTATGAAGTCGTGCGTGCCCAGATAACTGATCGAACTCGTTGCCGCATGCCAATCACTGCCCAGTCGTACGGAAAGGCGCAAAGTGGTTACTTTACGATCCGAGCCGTTTTTCGTGGATTACTACATAGATTTGGAGATGGACTTGAGAACGGGTTCGCAGATTTCAGGGACTTAGTCACTGCTACCAATTCCTGTGTTTCCTAACATGACCTCTTCTCCTAGGTTCGTAGCTAAAATAAAGATATGGTCTTAATGTGAACCCTGAAAGGGTATTATGAACAGGTTGACGTCACAAAATTAGTCAAATTAGCAAACTTTTTATAACTGAAAAAGCCTGAAAAATAGACGTAAAACCGAATGAGGGGTTGGACTTGTAACTGAACGCATGCAAGGGACGAGCATAAACACAAACATCATAGTCTACCTGAACAGTAGGTATAGCCGTTGGAAGTACCTTGAAGTCCCGTTGTAAACGTACATTTTGCTGTTTAAAGATTTCTTTACTAATTTCATTCAGTGTTTCGGGAGATCCAGTGCCGGATAAATACAAATTAGTTTGACACCATCTGGATGATAATATACCTTTTTTCTAAGGAAGATTGGTGATTCTTTTTATATTTGCAGTTTTCCATTTGACCCCCCTCCATTTGCGGCTCAGTATTCGCAGATTTGTTTTTCTAGATTATATATATATACAATATCGTTAATTATTTTTATTTCTTCATGAGTAAATACATTTTATATGATAAAAATGATTTATTAATTTTTACATACGAATATTAAATATGCGTACCTGAAGATAGGGGTAACTTTAGTAAGTTTCACTTTGAATAGATTAGGAACTGTAGGTGTGTTCACGCATAGCTATAAGCCGTATTTTTTTTATGGGTAATGTATAAGGAAGACTTTGAAACAATTCTAACTTGTTTTAGGCTGACAGTTAGAGATATATTTGGTGTTTGAACATTAAAATCGACCGTTGCAAGCGTTTTTAGAAGAACCTCAAGTATACGCGGATTTCAACCATTCGCGGGTAGCTCTGGTCCCTAACCCCCGTGAATACCGGGGGTCAACCGTACTCCTGATTTTATGAATGTTCAACCGGTCTGTGTACGCATTTCATGTCCACCTCAAGTGCATAAGTCGCCTCATAACGGACTCACAATGAGAGGTAGAAACCCGTACTGCTGGAAAACCAAACGGAGTGGTGTAACTCACGGAAAAGGTCAAATCTCAAGTTTTCCAACCCTGGAGTTGAGTATGCCGGGCTCTCGGCGGCTAATAGGCTAGAAATGGCCATCCAAGACGCTCTTGTATTTGTCGGGCCTTGTTACTGGTGACTGTGCGACTGTCCGTGTCGGACGGAGATGTCTCATAACCTAAGCATTGAACACCCCTTCTACGATAGACAGTGCAAAATGTCAGTTACGCTAAGCAGATCCAACAGAACCACCGTGCAATATGAAGGAGTACTTGCATTTTATGCTAGAGAGTGGCGGATATTCTGTCTAATTCAGGTGACTGTCAGGCTTGGCTGTGGCAGTTCAGAAGCTGAGCAACCTCCGCATCTTCAGATGGGCCAAAAAGTATTCCCTGCCTCCCCTGTCGGAAATTATCCAGTTGCATAAGTGTTAACGGATTGAAGCTGTAACTGTTATGACCTACTAAGTACAGGGTGTATTTAGCGCGCCAAAATACCCGATCTGTTAATTTTGCACAAAGAATCTTGAATAAGTAGAGGATTTTGGCAGATTTGAATAATTCCTTTGACCCACTTGTGAAAAACTCGGCGGCCGCCGAGTTTTTCTCAAGTGGGTCAAAGGAATCTTTAATTGTTGTCTCGGGTTGTCATGGTCACTAACGAGGCCAGGGTGTTTGATAGTGGTGCCTCCCGGGAAAGTGCTACTGGGTTTTCTGCTGCTTTGTAGGAGCAGATTCATGTTTTCTTGTCCAAGGACTGAGTGAGTGTGTCTCCTGCGGTAAACCACCGTAGGCCTGTGGTAAATCAACATAGGCTAAATCCCATCAGTGCACACTACCTCCACACAAACCTTCATCATCATCATGTACCTGAGAATATCCCGGTATCCTAGACACCGTGGCTTGGACGTCTGCAAATTTGGCGCTTAAACCAGACCACGCCGTCGGCCCAGTGTGTTGTGCGTTGTGTGGACGACCAATTGACTGGGAGACAGACGGCGATGACTCATCCATATACTCTGGTTAAATGAATCCTTGTGTGTGCGTAGTGGGGGTCAGGTCGTGCTGTGGCGCGCTAAGACGGGTACGCAAGCGTGTCAGCTAATGCGCCCACTCCCGCATCAAACAACTGACCGGCTCGAACAGTGGTCTGATTGTGGAGTGTGGGGAGAGAGTGAGGTCAACGTCTCACCGCATTTCACTCGCTATAAACAATCTGACACACTTGAAGCGGTGCGCTAAAAGGCATGGCTTGGAAGGTTTCCAACTGACGGGTTAACTTGGATCACGTGGTTAGCCCAGTGTGTATTATTTGTGGAGTGGCTGACGGGTGGACTGATAGTCTGGCTGCAATGGTTCCTTCTTAATTTAGCCTTTATGGCACTCCCACTCGATGGGATCCGAGCGGGGTGTGGTGGTACACCCAGGTGCGGCCACCTGCGCCCTCTCCCATCTCCGGTCTTCTTGACTGTCATGAAATTGGGCTCAGGCGGGGGAGGAGAGAGTGCGGTAGCTGCAGCGCGAGGCTACTATCACTTAAAACTAATACAACGTGCAAGTCACCGTCTCTGCACCACCCTTCTGTGGAGCATACGGTGGACATCGTCGGACTACGACGGTCAAACTGTCGTGTTACTTTTTTGCCCCTACAATGAGTAATGTGGTAGGTGCGCTGGACCAACACGGGGCCAGATCGGGGCACGGTAGGCACTTATGCGCACCCATAACATAGGCCACTTATGGGATGTGGTGGTAATCCTAGGTGGAGCGTCTCGCCAGGCCAACCATCTGCTTCTGATCCTGCTTCCGGTCGACTGGACTTGTTTATAACATGGTGTCCAGGGTGAGTCGAGAGAATTAAAAGTGCAGAAGATTGAGCACAAATTCACCCATGACTCACGGTCCCTGTGCCCACTCTGCTATGAGAACGGTCAACGGTCAACTGTCTGTCGTGTGTCAAATTGGCTAGAATAGCTGTCAAAAACCACATTTTTCCAAAACGTGCAAATATAAATACAAATACATATTCTATCTTCCATGTAGGAACATCAAGGGCTCGAAAATAATCAATAAAAACATTAAGACGAAATAAGACAACCCTTCTGGTAGTCTTTTATAGACTTAGCCATTTTATTTTCTCAATGCACAGCTTATTGTCGGAGACAGTCTGCCTTCGACCAGCCAAAATGACCTCTGCAGTGCAGTCACAGACTCGTGTAAACAAGGCATACTTCAGAACCTGACAGTTGACCCTTGTCCTGACTCAGCTTAATGTAAAGTAAACAGCCGGCCTGATCTTCGAATGTATAATTTCCATAGTCTGTGCCGAAACATGACTGGTGTGTGTACAAATTATTGACTATCTGTTTAGTTTAATCTAGCTTGTCCTTAGCCTGAAGTTGCTTCTCTTGCTCCACACACCTTGGTTCAAACTTCTGCACAATGGAGCGTAGATGGTAAGGACCAGAGAAAGGCAGCCTTCAAAATCAGAGCGTTGCTTTTCCATCCCTTCTCACTCATGTTCCGTTTTCTGGTTTAATAAGGAATGTAGCATCAACCATTTGAAACTGAATTCTTCCTTTTTTTTATTCGTGTCCGTTAAAGTTTTCTATAAACCACGAAATTCAATCCATGGGTCTTTTGTTAAATATATCATATCATATGTATGTTAATAGTCGCTATGTAACTGCCTGTGAAGGGCCCAGATTTAGCCCCAAGGCACAATGTGCCAAGCATGTTTCGTAATTTGATCGGTGAGCGCCACTGCATCAATATATTTTCTCTTTGACAATAAACGCGGCTAACCAATCCATTTAACTTGCATTAAAATGGTTAATTGTTAATAGCAGCTGAGGTATAACACGACTAAAATTTAGCTTATACATGCTTACCCATCAATTTTCTCTGGTGACTCATTCACATTTAAGTAACACGATAGATCCTATTTTTTTAATCTTTCTTCCGAAAAGGATCCATGAAAGGCTCATGGTTTACATCCATTTTGTGCAAAGCTGCATCGCCTTCACATTTAATATTTTGAAAAAAATAAACATTTGAGTGTCAAAAAAATTAGCGCAATTGCTACAGCCACTTGTTGATCACTATATGTCAAATATAGACTAGGGTAATATTGCGACGGTTACCCGGACTGAAATCTAGAAATACAGTGGCACCTAAAAAGTGTTACTGAAATGCGATTTTAGTAACCATTACTATGTAATCTAATTAATGATACCTCGTATGCAGTCCTATAGGGTATTTATAAGAAAATCAGGTAAAGATGATGAGCGGTACATTCTGACAAATAGCTGTTTAAGTAATAGATGTCTCCCCATTTGGTATCAACACCTCAATAAATGAGATTAAACGCCCTAAAAGGTTCATAAAGCTATCGTTTTTTCTAATTTTGTTGGAAATAATGTCCTCTCAAGATGCTAAACTTGGAAGGTGAGCGACTTTCGTCTTCGGCAAACCTCTGCGAGGTTCCTTATATTTGAAAACATTGCATTTTATCTGAGGCAGAGCATCTTGAATATTATGTGATCGGCATTAATAAACTTGTCACCCTTTGGTTACGGGAATGCTCATACCGGAGTTCCCAAATTTACGCAATCAGAAGTTTTTTGACACTTAAAGATTCATTTTGAGCATAAGCTTTTGAAAAAACGCAATCCGTAATGCGGCGAACTTAAACAGTTCTTTTATTCAAAGTATAATCTAGAGAGTTTGCCAGGAAGCTGCTGAATCCAAAGGCAGGATCCCACCGGGTGTGAACTAAACTGAATTTTCAATTTATCCCAAGCAATGTTCAAACCTCACGCAGTTTGTCCATGATGTATGAAGGCCTATTTTGAAATTTGTAGTTTCATTCTTCATAAGTTTGGGTGCACATTTAATTCAGGTTATGATAGAAATTTGAATTTGACGAAAATGTGATGAAAGGAAACATTTCTGTTGTACAACTTCGTCAATTTTCCGCCTATTTTGAGCATCTATATGGTTTAATGTGCCTCTGTGCGGAAATCTGAGGAAAGGGGAAAATTTGGCTACTGGTTGAGCAAAATAAAAATTACTGAACCATTTAGTTTGTACGTAAGTGCTTTGCGGTTTTAACTCCCGCTGTTAAGCAGGATGGCATTTCGACCTAAAAAGTAATGAATAATTTAAATTGCGTGCAATCCATTTCAAACTATACTACGCACCTCATGCATAGAAAAATTAATAAAGCTCTATCCATTATTATGATCGTAATTTTTAGATAATGTTATAAACACAAATTACTGAAAGGCTTCTCATGTGGTGAAAATAAGTGGTTTGAGACAAAATAACTTAGTAACCAGCGTTCTAAACCCACCTGCGCAAAACCTTTTATGCACAACACGTGGAATAAGGTTGAAAAACGGTTTGCAAAGGTGTACAAACGTGCATTACTTTTCCTAGTTAATACGAGAAAATTTATAACTTCAGAAGAAAGACCTTTCCTATAAAAATAGCACACAGTGCAGCCGGAATTATCATTAACTCAAACGGGATGAAAAAAATAATAATCAATGCATCCCACATTGGGCGTAACAGTTTTCCAGACTAGGGCGGAATAAACGGAATTTGGAACCAACTCAGCTTCTCATAATTCTGTTCTGAAATCACCGTTATAAAAAAGTTGGTTTTGCAGAACGAACCTACGTTCAGATGAGGACGGCGAAAGTGGTGGGCTGGAGTACGTTCCGCAGTCCACAACATAGAGTCTCCACGATGACGTTATCATCTGGAGCATGCAAGTCCTCCCACTTCTGGGTTATTTTGTTGCTGAAATCAAAGCAGTGAACAGCCAAATGTAACAAAACAGTATTTAACTTACCTGGTGGTGGCTTACCTTGGGGCCTTCGTCGGGGTTGAAGTCGGAGCCTCATCTCGAAAGTGACGAGGCGGTGATCCGTCCAACCATCGGCATCGCGGATTGCCTTGGTCACCAGCACGACCTGTTGATCTCGTCTCCGGACGAGAACAGCAGCTGCCAGCATCGCGATCACGGGGACATTAACGCGACCTTTAACACAGCGGAGGGCTGAAGGTGTTGGTCAGCTGGTTATGGTGTTTCGCGAAGATGCACAGAAGAAGGAGGCCGTTATCGTTGCAGCCACCGAGACCCTGGGGATTCAGAACTCCCTACCAGGCAGCGTGGTCACTAGTAATCGATTTATTGATCCGACTGGGATTCCCAGGTTGTGCTACCAGGTTCCCTACCAGGCAGCGTGGTCACTAGTAATCGATTTATTTATCTGACTGGGATTCCCAGGTTGTGCTACCAGGTTCCCTACCAGGCAGCGTGGTCACTAGTAATCGATTTATTTATCTGACTGGGATTCCCAGGTTGTGCTACCAGGTTCCCTACCAGGCAGCGTGGTCACTAGTAATCGATTTATTTATCTGACTGGGATTCCCAGGTTGTGCTTTTCGGTTCGAATCTTGCTCTGTTACCTACAGTATACTGGAAGTCATACACAACGAAGGAAAGCACAAAGACGTTCAAAGTGAGGCATATGTTTCTGCGTTAAAAAATAACAAATTAAAGGTTACTACTGATATTGGTAGCTCCCATTTGCTTATCAGCCAGGCGTGATCTCACAAACCACCATGTGCCACCTCCAGGGCAGTTGCCCTTTTGATTTAGCAGAACGACGAGTTGGGTAATAATTAACCTGACAGAGGGCAGAAGGCTGACACCACGAGGCCAAGTTAGTGTATTCTTCAATTAATCTAACCCGGGACTTTAAATCCTGGCATCATGGCCTTCCAAAGAACTCAAAACAGTAATCATGCATCAATATCTGCGAAAATTCATTGAAATAAAATATATATTTCTAGGTCTGGGACAATATTGTTCGCCAATTTTTACCCAACATGCTTTAGAAAGGTTAACAATAAGACAGAAGGAGGCTAAGATAACAACTGCTGGCTCACATACCCTGAATTTTAAGTCTTCGATCAGAGCCAACATAGTATTATCCCTCCATTCAAGCGGTAGAGCGTTTTTCTTCACGGTTAGATAGACAAGAAATTAACCGTTACCCGTTCGAAGCTCAGAGCATGACTGACCGTTGACGGCAAATAAGTCATCAATGGTTTGTGAAGTCAAATTTTTCTTTGTCTGGATTCATTTCACAAGGGCATTTTCTTAGCAAAATGCAATCACTTAAGAGAGCTCTAGATTAGTGCTCATGGTTAAAACTGAACGAGCATGATTCCTTCAGGAATACCGCTTCCACTTCACCATGATGCACATTTTGGATGGAAAAATCTGCCTGGACGCATTCAGTATACACCTCACTCGACGTTCTCACGCATTTCCGTGTCCTGACTTAAGCTATCGGATTCCTTTGTGGTTAAAAATGGCAAACGTTAAGGTAATCTACGAAATGTAAACACGAAATAGGGTTTAAAAAATGCAGTTCAAAGGCTTCAATGTAGGTTTATCGCAAGATAATAGATTGAAATATTGAAAGGACAGAGCTTCAAATCTGTGAAGTTAATGACGTTCTATCAAGTGCCCCAAAAGGTTTTTGACAAAATCACTCCTGGTGGCACAACCAGCTCTTTTTTGGTTTAAAAGCCCTCTTTCCATAAAGGAATTTTGCATAGATTCACAGCGAACGTGGCTGTTTACTCTTCAAAACGTTCGAATATGAAGAAATGCAGTAGCCTGTAAAGAAATCTTCGATATATATATATCCCAGGTGTTCTACACTTGGGATTGGGTATGACTGGCTGATGACGGCTAATAAGCCAGAAATGGCCATTCCGGTCTCCCTTGTCTTTGTCGGTTCCACCTTATCAACATATCCCACACGTCGCCATGTGACCGCCTGCGAGGGCTCTAGTCTGAGTTCAAGGGCACAACGGAACCTAAATGTTCCTTAAGCAGATCGGTGAGCCACACACTATCATCATATTCCCGATCACAACCGACAAAGCAACGAGCCCGTGGCTCAATGGTAGAGCGTTCGACTCAAATACCAAAGGTCGTGGGTTCGAATCCCAGGTGTTCCACACTTGGGATTGGGTATGACTGGCTGATGACGGCTAATAAGCCAGAAATGGCCATTCGGGTCTCCCTTGTATTTGTCGGTTCCACATTATCAATATATGTTACACGTCGCTATGTGACTGCCTGTGAGTACTCTAGTCTGAGTTCCAGGGCACAACGGAACATAAATGTTCCTTAAGCAGATCGGTGAGCCACACACTATCTTATATATATATATATATATATATATATATATATATATATCGTAGTCCGTTTGTGTTTATCCTGCTAAATTAATTCTGTTGTGGTTACGAACTGAGTCCTCTGTGGCTCAGTGTCTGGAGGTTATATATTTTCAGTTTTTGGCAGTATCAAAAGGACGGAATTGGAGTGGAGCAATGTCATATTATTAAGCATAAACTTCCTAAGTGACAATTTTGTTGTTCGCCTTATCGATACTAGAAAATGGTCAAATGTTTCAGTTTGAAATCTCAGGCAGTTATTCAAGATAATTTGAACAAGAATAGCATGCAAGTTCCTCATCTGCCACCTACTGTGAATATCAAAAAACTTGATCTTGATACCCTTGGAAATGTTAACAACTTTATTTCTCCATGTGGGCCACTTTTATCTATTCTTGGTGCCTTTTTAAGGAAATATTTCCCGACTTACTTCTCAGCAATGTGAGATACTAGTACCTTTCATCGATCCGGCTACTACCGAGGCCTGTGATAGGCAAAGCCTAGTTTCTATTGTATTTTGAAACACGTTTGAAAGAATAAACAAACTGTTGGTATCGCTTTTTATTTCCTTTACTCCTGCGGTTTTAACTTTAAGATTCCAGAAGATGAGAGACTGACATTTCAAAACAAAATATCGTCAAATTTGCTCAAACTGTTTTCGACGACTTTAATTTCTCTCAGCGCGAGCATTCAGTTGAATATCTGGAGGGAAATAAGCTCTTTATTTTCAGAGCTAAAACCCTACTTGAACGTCAAGTTTTACCCACATCAACAAACAATTAGCCTACGTTGAATTCTACCCAGCGACATTTATCTCTAAGTTTCATCCTCTAGCTGCTGTCAGCCAAAGTCCCTCCGTATATCAGTTACACATGAGTCTTCACCTAATCATAGCATCCCTGTTTCAAATGATACTTGCCATTTTATAACATCTCCAAGAAGCAGTAATCACGCAAAAGATAAATCCAGTTTTACTAGACTTCTTGAAAGTAACGGTCGCGATTAGCAAATCTAACGTCACAATCGACTAAGTGAAAAAAAGCTCAAAAAGTGGGTCAAATCCATTTTGTTCCCAGTCCAGGCTAAACATATTTGTTGTAGCTGTACAATCTAATAAGCCTAGCAATATCTCCGGCCAATCTTAGTTTTTTCCTATTCCAGTTGCCAAAATTAAAATGGTATCACGGGTAAGAAACCTGCTAGCACTCCAGCATCTACAGTATATGCGAACAAATTCTCCAGCAATTTCCCCCATCCAAAAACTTCGCAGACTCCCCAAATAACTCAGTTTACTCATTATTTTAACTGTTTCCAAAACCATTTGTTCTCATTTCAAATCTTCGTCTTCCCCTATATTATGCTAGCCTTCCTCAAAAGCCTACTCTTTAGGCTTTCTCCATTTCTTTCCGATCCCCATGGATGCCACTCATATATATTTCTCTATAATAATCCTAATTTAGTCAACCATAACAACTCAAAACATTTTAAATCACAGTAATTTTACTTTCTACCTATTCATACTTCACTGCAGTTTAATTTTTCACCTCAAAGTCCTCATCTTTTATAAACGCTAATGAGCATAACTGGCGTCGCGGGAATACGCTCAGTATTGTTTCCTTCAACGCGAGATCAGTCGTGAGAAAGATGACAAAGGTAAGAACTGTAAGTTTTGAGTTCGATCCAGCTGTTTTCTGCATCCCGCAATCTTGAGCTCGCTCTAATTTCCGACTAAACACTTGCTGTAGACAATTTTACTTTATACCGACACGATCGCGCTAAGCAACGTGGTGGTGGTTGACTTCTATTAAGTAGATAATCTCTTGTACATTCCCCTATCACCCCAGCATTTCCTCGTTTTCTGGAAATATCTGCTTCCTTTCAGTCATCCTCCTGCACAATAAAAAGCGATAATTGGCTGTGCATATAATCTTCCTTGTTATTCCGCCAATGAAAGCCAGGTCAGTGAACTCTTTGAAAAGGTTTTGAACACCCCGTTTGTTGTCAAAATAATCGTAGGCTGTTTTAATTTGCAAAAATTCATTGGCACATAAATATTTCCCTACCAAAACTTCCGAAACTTAAAGTTACTATTCACTTTATAAACTTGTCTTAATCGGTCAGCTCAGTGGTTAGAAACGATAGCATAGTAGATTTAATTTTAAATGATGGCATCTGCCCATTTCTTTTGGATTTTCATCGAGATCACGCATTCATTCATTGTTGCCTTTGAGCCTCTCCCTCTGTAAAACCAGACGTAAAGCGTAACTACCTAGACTTTGATCATATTAACAAGGACTTAGCAAAACGTTTTGCAAGTACCCTAGGTTAGTCTAGCATTTTTAAAATAAGGATCCAAGCTCTCTCCACAATATTTTGTAAGGTCTAACTTAACAACTCTTTTAATACATTCCATAAAGTATATTTAAATAAAATGCTGCTGCCTCCACTGTCCCACACTTTTTTCAAACCCGACTTGAAATATGACGAAAGCAGCTCAAGAATCCATCCCTAAACTTAATAGATGTTTACGTAAGGATCTCGCAAACATTTGAATTGGCTCTGAAATGAGACTCGTGCGAAGTAGGCGTAGGGAGCCTCTAGCAATTATTGATGCTAATCCTTCCAGATCTGTTGCTCAAGTCTTCCGTCTCCGTTCGTCCACTATATCTTACAAAGTCATTCTACCTTTACGCAGTTGCGGCAATACTTTCACAAAAGATGATTTGAACTAAGCAGAACTGTTAAATTCCTTCTTTGCCAACAATTTTACCCTTGAAACCAATCCCTTCTCCTCAATCCCACTGTCATCTTATGTATTCGTCACTATCATTAATTTTGTCTCAACAAATATTTAGATACAGATAAGCCGAATTGGTAATTCGCATTCAGTCGGAACTGACAACACCCCAAAGTACCCCATTAAACAGCTTAGTATTTTCCCCCTTTTATTCTCAGTACTTCTCGATTATGTTTTATTCCCTGATTATCGGAAAACGTCGATGATTATTCCAGTGTTTAAACCTGGCTCTTATTCTGATATCACAAATTGTCACGGTTTTCATAAAACACTCTCTCTTGGCAAATTGTTTGAAAAACTAATTACCATAAAAATGAGTAATGTTTGCGTAACCAGTCAACTTTTAATGTCTTCACAACATGAATACTCTCCCGATGTCTCTTTTAAACCATGTGAAATGTGTTTCCGAAATTTACTAAATTATCTGCGTAATGATCATTTATGGTCGTTATCTATTGCAATCTTTCATCCCCCACTTTAGAAAACTGATCGGATAAGACAGTGGCCTGATTTTGGGGGTGGGGGAGATAGTGCGGTCGACGGCTCATCGCATTTTCCTCATTAACCGTGACTTGGAAGGCTGCCAGCTGCAATGGCTCCTTCTCAAGGTGGTCTTTATGGCATTCACACTCAGCTAGGATCCGAGTCGCCCCAATTTTTGTCCTCGTTTGTCTTAAAGCACTTAGAGTGGGTCTGCGCCCTCTCCCATCTCCGGTCTTCTTGACTCTGTTTTGACACCGGGCCCAGGTGAGGGAGTGGAACAGAGTGAAATAAATGCAGGGAAATTCTACTCTCACCACGTTCCAGCGCAAGTTACCGTCCCTGCACCATTATGCTTTGGAGTACAGGATGGATATCGTCGAAGTCAATGGTCAAACTGTCAGCTATTGGGATCTTAGTAAAACCTCATAGGCGACTCAAGGTTAAATTGGAAGCTTTAGGACTTCATTACTCCCTATTAGTTTCATTACGTCATGCGTATCTGATCGGAAACAAAAGGTCTTAGTGGGGTCCTCATTTTCATCTGGGACTCCTATTGTAAGCGGTGTCCACTGACAATCTCAAATGCGTGTGTTCCTTTTCTAAATTTATTGTATAACGATGCTTAGAACAAATCCATGTAGATATGCATGTTCTTTTTGTATGGTGCTCAACGTGGCAAATGGAATTCTCAACTTCTAAGTGTCGTTACATATGTTTGGAGACTGAAATTCTACCATAACCAGTTATTTTTCAAGGCATCCCTATGACTGAATTTTCCAAAATTAACGACTAAGGTTCCCCCTAAGATAATAATAAATTTCACGAATAAGGTTCACCTCTCTTTATCTTTTCACCGTAGGCTGCGTAGACTCTCTCGTCGATTTCATTTGCAAAACGATATTTCTGTTCTGCGCTTGATCCGATGTATTTTTGAGTGGACTACGAGATTTTCCGAAGGTTGGCTAGCCAATGATGTCAATTTTGTCGAAAAACGTTCGCTAAATGTCAAAGTCTTTGCACTGCACAGCAAAAGCCCACAGCCCATACATCTATACGCCCTTGAACATCCCATAGCTTACGAAAAGTTGGCGGGTGATAGTTGCAACACTTTCTCGTCCCAAAAAAGTTTTGAAAATTCAACCGCTCCACTTCCGAACATCCGGGTGTGGAAGGGTGCCTTCCTTTAAACTATAACTGTTACGCTCTGGGGCGCTATCCTAGCAGTTCAGCATTTCCGGCGATTTTATAATTCTGGACCAGATGGTGTCCCGGTCAGTAGTATAGAGGCAGATGCAAATCATATTGTTCTGTCCTTTCTGTGTAAGATATTTAATCTACCTATCGAAAGAGAAACCTTTCCTAGTGTGTTGAAGGAAGCGCACATTCTGCCCATCTCCAAACACGACAAATTTACGTCATTCGACACGCTTCGCAGCTTCGAAGATCTTGGGGACTTTGATCAAAGATAAGACGATGTAGCACTTAACCTTTAATGATCTACGGATTCTGGCTCAGTAGGGGTTTATCAAAACAAGGTCGTATCACATCTACCAGCTCTGGTTCTTTGATCATGATCTACAATCTAGCAAAAATGGTTTTGCTCTTTACACATTCTATTTCAATTTCATTAAGGATATCGATCATGCTGACCATACTCTCCTGCTCTTGAATCTTTTATCTTTCGTCATATGTGAAAAACCTCTAAATTTAATATTTTCCTGCCTGAGCTCTCGCACAGAACGTGTTACGATCTCTAACATTAGCTGCAACCCCAAATGTCTGAGCAGATGAGTTATTCAGGGTAGGGTGCTTGCTTCACCCTTATTTTGCTTTTTTTGTCAATGATATACCAGATTTACTGCGGAATGGCATGCCTTTTATGCATACTGATGGTTTGAAAGATGCCTATTGATACAAACCAGTGGACCACAACCTTATCCTGAAATTTTTAAAAAACGATCTTGATGTCTTTGCCCAGTGGTGCTGCAGGGTACGTGACTTGCATGGTCTGGACATAACGCCCCCGCGTGCGCAAGGCAACTTTCAAGGTCATGCACGCACGGCCAGACCACCTTTGTTCTGACTCTTCACCCTTCAGCCTATGACATTCCCCCTTTGCCATATACCTTGCTGTGTCCCCTAAGACTCCTCACTTGTGCTGTTTCCAGTCCTCAGAACAAGTCTTGTTTACAACGAGCCTTATGTGTTCGATTCATAACGTTGGCAAAGTAGGTCAATGGTAATGGCATCACTATTGCATACACCGTTAACTTTCTGGCCGACAAACGCTCTGAAATGCTCAAATGACTCATGGTTACAAGGAAGAAAGGCATTTGAGGATTATATTGAACTGATGCCAATGTTGTCCTCCACGTGTACACTAGACGTTTACTCTTGATTGAAACTCCTCAGAAACCATAATGGATGATTGGCAAAACTTTACTTCAACGCTCGAGGCAGCGTTGGGCGGAAAAGACAACATCTTTCTGAGCCGCTTTCAGTTTTGTCAGATGCTTCAGGAATCCAATCAATGCATTGGTGATTTTATTACGAATCTGACCCTCGCCATCCTGTGTTGGACGCATGAGAGTGTCTTTGCCTTTCGTGGCACAAATGCTCCGTTATGGTTGTTGGCGACGATCATTAGCCCCAGCTAAGCAAAGACGGTCACAACCTAAATGTGCCCGGATATATTATGGATATGGGGATTTCATATTCGTTTTAAATGCGAGATCTCTGCTAAATAAGATGCGTCTACTCCAGACTGGTTTTCATCCACCACCCAGATATTGTAATACTTGCAGAGACGTGGGCAACACCCTGCGTAGCAGACTCCAGACTCTCTATTCTAGGCTACGCTTACATTCGGAATGATCGACACGAGGGCCGTGGCGGAGGAAGCTGTATCTACGTTAAGTGACCACTTGCAATTCTGCCGTTGGACTATCGACAATTTACCACGGTAGAAGAGATCTGTTGGCTCCGAGTTGTTCTAAAGGATAACTACTCTTTACTCTTTGGTTATGTCAATCGCCCACCCAACGCCAGCGAGGATTACTATCTCTGTCTCTCTCAGGCATTTCATGCCGCACCTAACTTAAATCGGAAGTACTGATCGATTGCAGGTGACTTCAAGCTTCCTGAAGTTTAATGGTTTTCACCTTCCGTTCCTGCAAAAATTCTAAGACTTACAAGGGGCCATATATATATATCGGCCTGTGTGACAAGGTAGTTAATTTTTACCCCCTATGGTCAGGCATACTCTGTCTTATTTTTTGCAGAGGTTGTCAGCCATTGTCAGTGTCCCCTTTAGACCCACTTGGGAGTTCTACACCAGAACTCGAGGCTGATTATATATATATATATTGATAGTGTGGGGCTCACCGATCTGCTTAAGGAACATGCATGTTCCGTTGTGCCCTGGAGCTCAGACTAGAGCCCTCGCAGGCGGTCGCATAGCGACGTGTAGCATATGATGGAATGGAACCGACAAAGACAAGGGAGACCGGAATGTCCATTTCTGGCTTATTAGCCGTCATCAGCCAGTCATACCCAATCCCAAGTGTGGCACACCTTGTTTGAACTCTTAAAAAATGATCTCCAGGCCTTTGCTCAGTTGTGTTGCACATGGCGCGATAGCTCAATGGTTTAACTGTCGTTTCCCCCCACCCTGGTGCCTTTGTTCGAACCTCGGTAGTACCACGTATTTCTCGAAGCCGGTCTCTGCTTCCTGTTTCGCGTTAACTCTATCCCAAATCTCCCTCGAATTAAAGCTCTCACTCCGGTTGATCGACCCTATGCCATTCGTAATTCCTCCATGATCATTTCACCACCCCTTAGCTCTACAACTAACCGTTCTCAGCTTTTGCCTCCAAAAATGCTTTCATATGGAATAATCTTCCACTAGAACTGTAGGTTGTCGTCTACCTTAGCTATTTGCAAAACCAAATTACGCAAACATTTAACTTCGAAAGATATAAAGTCTTTATTGTCTGTTTCTTTCCCAAACTCGCAACTTTTGGATTTCGAAAAGGGTCCTCTTGGTATTCGAGGCAGTTCCCTTGATAATATATTGGTTTCTAAAACTTTCCTATCATCCTCTGCAGAGTCTATCTTCGCATTCACTTTTTCGTCCCCTCCTTTTTAACTAGCACCGCCAACTCTTTACAACCTTGATACTTTCCTCCGATGTTGCAACCCTGACGATGGTCTCCCGGATCAGTTGATTATTGTGGCCGGTGCTAATGTGTTTGCCTCTTTGTTGGTGGATTATGCATTCAGCAAGGTCGCATCTCAGTGAAGTTCTCATGACCTTTTCTTCCCCTCTTCGTTTCGACCCGGTTGTCTACTATGACTTCCTCCAGTCTCAGCTCTCTTATGGTTATAAACAGTAGCTCTGGCTGTTATATTACCTCTCACCCGACAAGGAGCGTCCCGAACCCTCATACGTTGTCAGCAACATCACAGCACTATCCCATTGCATCGTACCAATCCCATCAACTCTAGCTATTATTTTTTTTAGAGAAGCAGTGTTTGCATAGTTTTTCTTTTTAAATTTGAGGCTCGGCACACTCCACCCCACATTTAACAGTAGGAGTTTTTTTCACTGATTCTTTCCTAGTTCACATTATATTGCAAAGATTGTCGACTATTGTTTTAAAAATGGCAAATGGTTGTGAATCGGATATGCCTACCATACTACTTATTTCTGCTGTTCATATGGTTGCTCACATAGTGCAACAATTATCCACTTTGTATTTATTTATACCACGATACTAAGTTTGTGATGATGGCGCCCTCTAGGCCTTAACTATACAATTTATTTATTTATTTCCATTTCTTGGCACAAATGCTCCTTCATGGTTGTTGACGACGATCATCAACTACAGCTAAGCAAAGACGGTCACAACCTAATGTGCCTGGCTTTATAAAGGATCTTAACTTATCATATTCTAGTAATCTTAACCTGTCAGAGCACTGCGCACGGATTTTCTCAAAAACACCCTCAACTTCTCGGTTCTCAATATTAGAACCAGCCTTTATAAAATGTACGTTAGCCCTAGTATTCACTACTGCTGGTTTATATTTAGCCTTATGTACTCTAGTGAACGGAGGATGGTAGGTCCAGTATTTCTTTACTAAACGAGTCTTCTCTTCAGAACACCGTAAACTGCGCTATCAACTTCTCGGTTCTCAATATTAGAACCAGCATTTATAAAATGTACGTTAGCCCTAGTCTTCACTACTGCTCGTTTCTATCTAGCCTTATGTACTCTAGTGAACGGAAGATGATAGGTCCAGTATTTCTTTACTAAACGAGTCTTCTCTTCAGAACACCGTAAACTGCGCTATCAAAAACGCTGTGAGTTGAATAACGTTGTTCTGTTTTGGCTTCGCAGATTACAGAAGGGACTATTTTTACTGTTAAGTCGCACCTTTATTGCCCTTCCTACTCCGAGGCTGTTTGACTACTCTAGGCGCATCAGTCATCGTGATGTATTTTTATTTCTTCCTCCGGCACGCACAGTTAGATATCGTCAGTTTTTTCAGTAAACGCCATAGCAATCTGTAATAATGTACCTATAAGTATCAGAATTCAGCAAAGCTGTCTTTTTTAAGAGAACTCTCACTAGTTTTCTACATTCAGGACACCGTTCATGAATATTGGATGCTGACTCGGTGGAATATCTCTTCCACTCTCATGGCGGTCGCGAACAATGGTGCTGGATATTCCGCTCGCAGTCAGGTAAATCCTCAGCCAACAGCCATTCGCAGACACAGCTTAATCTGGTGCAGAATACCGAATCCACAACACTGAAAGCAAAGAGACGACACCGTGCACCTGGGTCAACCCTTCCCCGTCCCGAACTTTAATAAGTCAACGAGCTGCAGTTTTTTCTGCTATAAACACTTGAAAGAACGATCACGAGTTTTTTCACTGTCAGTTCGTTCCTCTACTGTAAACCTCCTTTGACCATGTCTGTAAACTGGCAATAAATAAATATTCGAACCATCTTAATTTTTGAAAGCACTGTGACCTGAGTGTATCCAAAGCATGCAGAACTATCGGGTTTATCTATATAAAATTTTAAAACGATCGATATTATAACCCGCCCTTACCAACCTACGTTAGGCTCGGTTTGAAATACTGTTCGTTTCTATTTATCCTTCTTCACGCCAATAAACGGAAGACACTAGAATCGATGCAGCATTTTTTTACTAAAAGTTTTATCCTCGGAACACCATAATCTGAGGTACCAATAACGTGGGCTTGCGAACTTAGAACCTTTGTGTTTTAACCGATTACAGAAGGAAATTTTTTACTGCGAAAGCTTTTAAAGAGTCATACATTTAACTTCCTTAACAATCTGAAGCAGCTTGATCAATCTCGGCGCAACCGTCTGGATGATATCATTTTATTTTTTTCCTCAGGCAGGTATCGTCAGTTTTTTTGGTAAACGCCATTGCAGTATGGAATAAACTACACAAAAGTAGGAAAATGCAGCAAATCTGTCTTTTAAGGAGAACTCTCACTAGTTTTCTACATTCGGGACACCTTTCACGAATTTTGGATGCTGACTCGGTGGAATCTCTCTTCCGCCCTGATGGCGTTCGCGGACTCTATAACCCGGTCCCAGGTCCTATCAGAGGGTAAAAGTACTGCTGTTGCAACCCGAAACCGGTGACTTTTTCAGCCAACAGTAAGCACCCGTTCGCCAATTCATCCTTGTCTGGTGCCCAGTCCAGGTCCCATAAAAAGGAAGAATGACTAAAAACACTGCACTTGCACCAATCCTTCCCCCTTCAGAACTGCTATCATCCCACTGGCAACAGTTTTTCTCCTGAATAAATCCAGTTAGAGAAAAGCACTAGTAAATACATTCCTTTAGGTGTTTTTCCCTGCTAGTTTAATCCCACGGTATATAACTTTAGACATTGCCTGTAAACTGGCATTAAATACATTTATTTATTTTGTTAATTTATACAAACAATTTAGGTTTACCGCCTCCCACTGATAGAATTACGGCTAAATCTGCTAGCTTTGTGTCTTTATTTTGTATAATTTCTACCTTCCTGAAATGAAATCATGAATTTATTGGCTGTTTTTCCTCCCTATTCTTGAAGATAACTGATCCTTCTTCGCTTTATGAACGAGTTTAGCACTTCTGAAAAAAAAAACATTTAAAAGGTTTTCTTAGAAAACGTTTACACTCTAAACCCAAATATTTCCTACGCGAATAAATACCAGCACACTAACCTACAATTTCGATGCGTTGGTAGACTGCAAGCTGACTTCTGTTACCTTTTCTGTCTAAATCATAGTTCAAAGCTTCACCGGATTTCAGCCCTTACGCCCGTTAGCCTTTCGTGCCACTGATAATGCCTTCTCCCGTATCTTCCACTTCTATCAGCTCTCCCTTCTTTGCTTCGAGGCATAGTTTTTTTGAATAACCTGCAAATTGACATTTGGTTGTCAAAAAGTCGATTGCGCATTTAGTCTAAACTGACTTAATTAAACTCTTAATCTCTTAATCTTTTTCGAGCAGCTTTCTCCATTACTCCGAGAAATGACCATAGGAAATTTAAAAGACCATTTCCAAATTAATTTACAATGCATCGTGTCTCCCACGAACCACGACATCTCTATAACCCATGTCTCAGTCACATAATCCCTCGTCCCGAAATTTAATCATTCAACGAGCTGCAGATTTTTCACCCGAATAGCACTAGAAAGAACGATCAGAAGTTTTTTTCATTATCAGCTCGATTCTCTACTGTATATATCTTTTGACCTTGCCTGTAAACTTGCGAAAAATAAATAAATAAATCGGGGACATATTGACGCGCAAAATTTAAACTGCCTCCATTTTGTTTGCTGCTAGCCGTCAACAGAAATTCAACATGGTTACTGAGATTTTAAGGCCCTACGTCCATTGTTCGTTTTCCTCACGTTCTCATACGAATTTTCCCACTTGAACACACTATATTGACGTCTTCGTACTTGCTTGTTGGGCTGCCTTTGTAGATTACTCATACACTCAAGAAAAACCTACCTTGCTTCCAATATCCCTTCGTGAAATTGGGTGCTCCCTAAACTTTTCCGCACTTTCCTTACGGGTGCTATTTACGGCTTCTTTCTGTGCTCACAATTATTTTCTTAAAAATGGTAAATATTGCTTTAAATGGACACATTGCCGTCGGATGTGAAAAACTCTACTTGTTATCCATAGCACTTTCTAGATTCTGCTGCATATGTAGGCGTCTAGATCAACAAAGTTTTTCTATCAGTAAGCAGATGGTTCAAATGTGGAACTCACTCCCGAGCGAAATAATAACGTTAAATGTGCTGAAACAGCAGTTGGTTTGTTTTTTTAGTAACTAAAGACGCTCACTTCAAGCATATCTCAAGCCAGCCACGAACTTTCATTTGTGATTGCAATTTATATGTATCGCACCACAACCTAGTTGATGTAAAATATTTCCTTTAAGTTTTAGTATGACTCTATATTATTTCGCCAGTAGAAACTTACATTTATTATCTCAACAGTACAAAAATAGAGTCAACATATTCACTGCGTGTAACCCTCCAATCCTTACATAAAACTGACACTCAGATTAACATATTAATATGCGGGACCTGCTGTTGTGATATCTAAAGCCGTGCTAATTGTTCTCCAGTATGTGACAGGAGGGACCTAAGATTCGAAACCAAGCCTATTTGGTCGATAATCAAGACGCTTATGAATATTTATTGCTCAAACACCTATCGCAGTTGTCTACAAAGTTTATATTTAAAATTGTTCGTCAAGGCGTATAACTCTTAAATCACCGCAGTCAAATTAACCCTGAATTAACAACTTCAAAATTATATATAATACCCTGGAAATAAAAGGCAGTTTATTTTAAGTATCCCCAAGGACATTTCACCCAAACAAGGCATTCCATCTCGCAATATAGATATTGAATCAGAAAGGTTGTGCCGGGACAGACAGCTGAGCGGGGAGCGACTGATAACACGGTCCTAAAAGGAAAAAAACCAAAGCAGTGGTAGATTAGTAATTTGTAAGAGGTGACTGAAAATGGAAACCGTGCAAATTCCGTTACCATGAGGAAAGTTCAAAGAATAAATTCCTTTGTGCCAGATTGGAGGATTTGGGAAAACGATTCTGCGTTATGTTACTTAAATTAAAACGTACGATTTCGGCGCATTTTAAAAATTTCAGTTCACAAATGCAAATGACAACTTGATGAGTATTTGTTGGTCTTCTAGAATTTCTCCTAAAAGCATATAGGTTGAGAAGCAAACAGAAAGGTATAACGGTTAGATAAAAAACAAAAAGTGGAGAAAGTAAGGAAAATAGATAAGCTACTATTGCCAAAATATTTCAAAGACTAACGTCACTAAATTGGCTGATTGAATAACTGAGGCTTAGTGATTGCATTTACGGGGTTATCAAAAAATTCCTCATAAACATGGTTGGCTTGAGTAATCGGATGATAATTAATTGCACTCGTATCTCTATTTTTTCTATGGGAATTCTGGTACCTCAGTGTATCTCGGAAGACTAAATGGAAAGCGTGCTTTATTTGACGCTCACGTTGTGACCAACATCTTCTAAATGTTGAAGAATGCACTTGTCCGTAGGCATTGCCATCCTCTTTCCATACCACGTTGAGATATGTTCTTTCGTTCTATCTCCCAAGAGAAGATCTGTTTGACCTGCATAGTCAACTACATAAATGCACATGTAATAGGCAGTATGCGAATTTATTTATTTATTGCCAGCTAACAGGCAAGTTCAAAAGGGATATACAGTAGGGGGTCAAGCTGACAGTGAAAAAACTCCTGATCATTCTGTATAGTGTTTTCGGGAGAAAAAACTGCAGCTTACTGAACGGATTAAAGTTCAGGACAGGGAAAGTATTGACACAGGTGCACGGCGTAGTACTTCTCCTTTCATTGTCGTGGGATCATGTATTTTGTACAAGCAGCAGGTACGCCGGCGGACGGCTGCTCGCCGTCGACTGCGGAATAACCGATTACGGACTGCAGAGCCAGCAATATTGCCTTTAGCATGAAGTCCGGCACCGGATTCAGAGTCCATGGACGCCATCAGAACGGAAGAAAGCTTCCACATAATCAGTACCCAAAGTTTTTGGAAGGTGTCCTGAATGTAGAAAACTAGTGACAGCTCTCGTACACAAAGTTTTGCTTAATTTTAATACTTCTGGGTAGTTTATTCCCGATTGCTATAGCGTTTACCGAAAAAAACTGACGGTATCTGACGGTGCGTGCCAAAGGAAGAAATAAAAATACATCTCGATGACTGGTTTTCAGAGAGTGGTCGAGCTGCCTTAAGGATGTAAGAGGGTTAAAGGTAAATCTGTTTAAAAGTTTAAACAGTAAAAATAGTCTCTTTTGTAATCTACGAAAGCCACTCCCGGTAGAGGCTTGTAAGCTCACAGCGTTGTTGGTAGGACAGGTTTCTGTGCTCTGAAGTGAAAACTCTTTTAGAAAAGAAGTGCTGGACTGATTCTATCTTCCTCCGTTCACTCGCGTGCAGAAGGTTAAATAGAAACGAGCAGTATTCCAGACTACGCCTGACATACATTTTATAAAGGCTGGTCCAAATATGTACTGTTTTAAAATTTATGAGAATAAACCCAGTGGTTTGGCTTTCTTTCGAGACAATCAGGGCGCAGTGCTCTGACAGATTAAGACTACTAGAATATGATATGCTCAGATCCTTTATAACCCCGGGCACATTTAAGTCATGACCGTCTATGCTTAGATGAGGCTGATGGTTGTCACCACTAACCATAACGGAGCAGTTGTTCCAAGAAAGTGAAAGGCGCCATGTGTGACACCACTGAGCGAAGGTTTGAAGATCCTTTTTTAAGAGCTCAAGCAAGATTTGGCGATCAGCCCGTTTATATCGATAGGCAACTTTTAAATCATCAGCATACCTAAAGGGCCTACCAAACTGAAAACAATCAGGAACATCGTTCACAAAAAGGCATAAAAGAAGCGGGCCGAGTACGCTACCCTGAATAACTCTACTCCTCACGTGCGTGGGGTTGGAGATAACATCGGAAATTTTAACTCGCTGTGCACGAGCATTCAACTAGGAGGATATTAGGTTCAGAAGCTTATTGCCTTTGCCGAAGGAGGTTAGTTTCAGCAGGAGGATATCATGGTCAACACTATCAAAAGCTTTCGTGAAGTCGAAATAAACGGTGAAGATTGCAAATCCACTATCTCTAGATTGTAGCACATGATCAAAGTAAGAGAGCTGGCAGGTTTCACAAGATCTTTTTTCAAGAAACCCATGCTGAGCCACATTAAGTAGGTTATTCTCTGTTAGGTGACGCACCAGCTTGTCTTAAATCGAGGTCTCTAATTTCCAAACTGATGTGCTTAGTTAAAAAAGCAACAGCACGAGCATTAAAGATACGCAGACTAGTTGTCCATCAGCAGAATAATTTTAATAGGCACGTGCAATTTGTTCTACCTAAAGTTTATTACGGAGTGTCAGATAAAGTGATTAGAAAAAAGTTATTCCGAAAACTTAAAGGTAGTGTCTGATTGTATATTTCTATATTTTGAAGCGTTACAGGCATTGCCCTTGACGAGCCCTATTAATTTAAAGTTATCATTTCATGTGTACAGTCAATATAAAATGCTGTACATTTAAAAAAATGTTTGAGTCAAAGCATAAATAACTCAAATGCCTTTTCACAGTCATAGGCGAAACATTGTGGAAGAAAAGTATAGCCCGAAAGATTTTAAAAGGCTCGTTTTAAGTCATCATGCAGTGATAGTCGTCTTTTGTCAAATATTATGCCATCAAGCCCTCTTCCAGAAATTCCGTCAGTGGTAACCGTCTCGCTTGGTAACGAGTTCCAAGGTCATACCACTCGTTGGCTGAAAAAAATTTCTGAGGTTCAATCCCCTACGTTCGCTTTTGACTTTTTTAGAATTTAGAATTAATATTTGGTTAGCACCGGCAACGCACTGTCTAAACAAACATTAGTAACGAAATAAAGCTATGACAATGTGTGCAGAAAAAATGTACAAATACTTAATAATGTAGACGAACAGGGCAACCTTCGAAAATAAGACGTTGCAGTAGCCTTACAGGCCCAAAACTCATGTAGTGACACTTATTAGGTGAGAACTCCATTAGCCATGTGGAGCTTCAGGACGAAAGAGCGTCTAAGTCTGAATGAATTTGTTCTAGGCATCGTTCGGTCGTAGAGTTAGAGAAGGTGTAATGAACCACAGTTCCGACAGAATTGTTGGAATGGGCTGGGAGCACTTTTCGCGTGGATCCCGGATGGGGATGAAGTGATGGAATGTCGGTGAAGATGCTGGTGCCCACTTCCACTCTCGAACGCTGACCACCGTCCCCACGAGTACCGTCGCCGCTTATCGCATCGTTATCCTCCGTTCAATGTCAACATCCCCTCGTCCCGGCCCTGCAGTTGCCCACAGCGTTGCACTCCCCACCGGTTATCCAACAGACATGACATTATTCCCCCACTCCAAAAGGGACATCGCGTCATGTAACGCTCATTTCTGTATTTTCTATTGTGCCCTTTCATACCTTTATATCCTTCTTAAAAGTAGAATCCATTTCCAACATTTCTGCCGTTCCTTCTAATGACTCTTGCGTTTGAGTGATCGGCATGGTGCTTAGAGACCCTGTTCAATACGCGCATCGTCTAATAACGACTACAGGTGCGTTACTCGCCCGTGTTTGTGTGTGTGCCAACCTCGAAGTCCTCGGCCGC